>CAWUFW010019926.1:0-168679 GCA_963921515.1 Calotriton arnoldi
TTCTACTGAACTTAAAGCTGTGTGCCAAGGGATAGCACACCCTTTCCACAGCTCAAGCTAGGATCAGTAGGCCACAAACTAGTGTAGGTAGTACAACACTGCACAACACTAGAATGTCCTTAAAGGGTGGACCCAGTGGATCCACTCAGCCTCAGTATAAGGACATGGCTTTCTCTGACTTGAGAGCCATGTGTGTTGACAGACACCTGAAGCTAGGACAGAGTCCCTCAACACTACACCTGATAGATCTGCTGACAGCAGATGACCTTAGATTGGCTCTAGGAGCTAAAGGGTTTGAATCAGTGGGTGGGTCAGTCATAGTATCTGGGTCAGATGATGAAAATCAGAATGACCAAGATTCTGTGATTGAAGGGCCAGGCTCCAAGGGGCCTGAAAAGGACAGAGGAATTCTCCCTAAGAGAACTGACAGAGAGGAGGAGAGGCACAGATCCCCTTCCAGGGAATCTGACCACTCTTATCACTCTGGCAGAGAATTTGTCCAGCAGAGGAACTCATACTTTTCCTTAAGAGAGACCTCCTCTGAGAGAAGGTGCAAACTGCTCCAGTATGAGGAAGCCAGAGTGGCCCTCAGAACCAAGCAGTTGGCACTGGATAGGGAAGCCCTGGAGATCCAGAGAGCTTCTAGAAAAGAGGGTTAGAACCCCCTGGTGGCAGCAACAGTGTCCCTAGAGGCAGAGAATATATTCCTGATCATAGGAACCTGAGCAAGGTTGTTCCTCCCTACCAGAGTGGGGATCATATCCACAAGTGGATAACTGCTATGGAGAGGGCCTGTAGAGTACAGCAGGTCCCCCAAAAGCAGTGGGCAGCAATCTTGTGGCTCTCCTTTTCAGATAAAGGAAGAGACAAGCTCCTCACTGTTAGAGAGGAGGATGCTGATGATTATGAGGTCCTGAAGAGTGCACTGATAGATGGGTTTGGCTTAACCACTGAGCAGTACAGGTTGAAGTTCAGAGATACCCAGAAGGCACAGACTCAGGACTGGACTGACTTTGTTGATTGTGCAACCAAGGCTCTAGAGGGTTGGCTGGTTGGCAGTAGGGTTACTGATTTCAAGGGATTGTATAATCTGATGATGAGAGAACAGATCCTAAATAATTGCCAGAACCAGTTGTTGCATCAGTACCTGGTGGACTCTGATCTGACCTCTCCCCAAGAATTGGGAAAGAAGGCAGACAAATGGGTCAGAACCAGGGTGAGGCAGAAAACCCAGAACCAAGGGGGTGACACTAAGAAGCAAGATCCTAAAGGCTCTGAGAAAGGTGGGGATAAGTCAAAAGACCAGAAGTCTTCACAAGGGCCCCAAAAATCTGCATCTGGTGGGGAGTCACAGTCCAACAAGGGAAAAGGCCAAAAGAAGCCCTGGTGCAAATTCTGTAAACAGAAAGGGCACTGGACTTCTGATTGTACCAAGTCCAAAGACCAAACCACCACCACTCCTGCCCCTAAGGCAACTGTGCCCCCTAGCTCAGCTACTGGTGGAGGTGGTACGCAGAATAAGGGTGTAGTAGGGTTGACCCTGGGTTCTGAAGTGGATTCTGACCTAGTCAGAGTGACCACTCAGGCAATGCTGATTTGTGAGGGAAACATTGATATGTCCTTCCTAGTAAGCCCCAGTAATCTGGGCAAGTACAAACAGCAGCCTTTGGTAAATGGCAAACAGGCTTTGGCATTTAGGGACACAGGTGCTAGTGTCACCATGGTGGCAGAGGACCTAGTGGACCCTGGACAGATCATCCTGGGTGAAATGTACCAGGTGACCAATGCAAGCAATGTCCAGACCAACCATAGTCTGGCAGTTGTGAATTTCTCCTGGGGAGGGGTAACTGGCCTCAAGAAGGTTGTAGTCAGTGCAGACCTCCCTGTAGAATGTCTATTGGGCAATGATCTAGAGACTTCAGCCTGGTCTGAAGTAGAGTTATGGACTCATGCTGAGATGTTGGGCATCCCTGCAGAGGTATTTGCTGTGACCAGGTCACAAGCAAGAATGCATGACACTGAACCAGCTCTGGATCCTGGAACAATGGACCAGATGCTTCCCAAGAGGAGGAGCAGTAGGGTAAAGGCAGTGCCTTCCCCTCTGTCTCAGATCAAGGATTCACTTCCAGAGGGAGGTGAAGCAGAACCTGAAGAAGGAACTGCCCCAGAGGGACTTGAACCTGACTAGGTTGAGTTCTTGGGGGCAGGGGCCCTTCTAGGGAAGATCTGAGTAAGGAGCAACAGTGCTGCCCCTCTCTTGAACCCCTCAGACAGCAGGCGGCTGCTGAGGCTGCTGGGAGTGCTAGTGGGTCCCATAAAGTTTATTGGGATGAGGGACTCCTATATTCTGAGGGTAGAGACCCAGCCCCTGGAGCCACCAGGAGGTTGGTAATACCTCAGAAGTTTAGGGGTTCCTCTTGACCTTAGCACATGATATCCCTTTGGCAGGACACTTGGGCCAAAACAAGACCTGGGACAGGCTTGTTCCATATTTTCATTGGCCACATATGTCAGAGGACACAAAGGAGTTTTGTCGCTCCTGTGTCACTTGCCAAGCCAGTGGTAAGGCAGGTGGCACAACAAAGGCCCCCCTGATACCACTACCTGTGGTGGGGGTACCCTTTGAGAGGGTAGGGATTGACATTGTTGGTCCCCTTGACCCTCAGACAGCATCTGGGCACAGATGTATCCTGGTGGTAGTGGATCATGCCACCAGGTACCCAGAGGCAATTCCCTGAGGACCACCACAGCACCTGTGGTGGCAAGAGCCCTCATTGGAGTTTTCTCCAGAGTGGGTTTCCCAAAGGAGGTCATTTCTGACAGAGGTACCAACTTCATGTCAGGATATCTGAAAGCAATGTGGAAGGAGTGTGGTGTAACTTATAAGTTCACCACCCCCTATCACCCACAATGCAATGGTTTAGTTGAACGCTTCAACAAAACCTTGAAAGGAATGATTAAGGGACTCCCAGAGAAGCTTAGGCGGAAATGGGACCTTCTTCTTCCTTGCCTTTTGTTTGCATACAGAGAGGTTCCACAGAAGGGGGTTGGTTACAGCCCATTTGAGCTTCTGTTTGGGCATCCTGTGAGAGGTCCACTATGTTTGGTAAAAGAGGGCTGGGAGTTACCTCTCAAGCCCCCCAAACAAGATGTGATGGACTATGTACTTGGTCTCCGCTCCCGGATGGCAGAGTACATGAAAAAGGCAACCAAAAACCTGGAGGCCAGCCAAGAATTGCAAAAAGCTTGGCATGACCAAAAGGCTGTGCTGACTGTATACCAGCCAGGACAGAAAGTGTGGGTGTTGGAGCCTGTGGCCCCAGCAGCCCTCCAGGACAAATGGAGTGGCCCCCATACAATAGTTGAACAGAAGGGAGAAGTCACCGATCTGGTGAATCTTGGAACTCCCAGGAGCCCCTAAGGGTGCTTCATGTCAACAGATTAAAGCCATATGTTGACAGGGCTGACATGGGCTTGCTCATGGCAACTGATGAGGACCAGGAGGAGGAGAGTGACCCTCTCCCTGACCTGCTCTCTCAGAACCCTGATGATGGGTCAGTAGATGGTGTTGCTTTGGCAAGCAGCCTCACTGACCATCAGCAAACTGAGTGCAGACAAGTTCTGCAACAGTTTAGACATATGTTTAGCCTGACCCCTAGTCAGACTACCTGGTGCACCCATGAGGTGGACACTGGGGACAGTCTGCCTGTCAAGAATAAAATCTACAGGCAACCTGACCATGTCAGGGACTGTATCAGGACTGAAGTCCAGAAAATGTTGGAGTTAGGCGTGATTGAGCCTTCAGATAGCCCTTGGGCTAGCCCAGTAGTCCTGGTACCCAAGCCTCATACCCAGGGTGGTAAGAAAGAAATGAGGTTTTGTGTAGACTACAGAGGCCTCAATGCAGTCACTAGGACTGATGCCTATCCCATACCAAGGGCAGATGAGCTGATTGATACTTTGGCCTCAGCCAAGTATCTAAGCACATTTGACCTAACAGCTGGCTACTGGCAAATCAGATTAGCTGATGATGCAAAAGCCAAAACAGCATTTTCGACCCCTGGTGGGCACTACCACTTTGTGGTGATGCCCTTTGGATTGAAAAATGCACCTGCCACTTTTCAGAGGTTGGTGAATAAAGTTCTGGCAGGGATGGAAACTTATTGCTCAGCTTATCTAGATGATATTGCTGTCTTTAGTTCCTCCTGGCAGGATCACCTGGTCCACCTCAGAAATGTTTTGGAGGCCCTGCAGAAAGCAGGCCTCACTATCAAGGCCACCAAGTGCCAGATAGGGCAGAGTCAGGTTGTGTACCTGGGCCACCTTGTAGGTGGAGGCCAGGTTCAGCCTTTACAGAGCAAAATCCAAACCATAATGGAATGGGTTGCCACCCAGACACAGGTGAGAGCCTTCTTAGGCCTGACTGGGTACTATAGGAGGTTTGTCAAGGGATATGGATCTATAGTGACCCCCTTGAATGATCTTACCTCTAAGAAAATGCCAAAAAAGGTTCAGTGGACGGCTAGCTGTCAAAAGGCATTTGAAGACCTAAAGCAGGCCATGTGCACTGCCCCCATCTTACAGAGTCCAGACTACACCAAAAAGTTCATTGTCCAAACAGATGCTTCTGAGCTGGGTGTGGGAGCTGTACTGTCTCAACTGAATGATGAAGGTCAAGACCAGCCAGTAGCTTTTATTAGCAGAAGGCTGACCCCTAGAGAGAAACGTTGGTCAGCTATAGAGAGGGAGGCCTTTGCTGTGGTATGGGCCCTGAAGAAGCTGAGGCCATACTTGTTTGGTACTCACTTCATAGTTCAGACTGACCACAAGCCCCTCCTATGGCTAAAGCAGATGAAAGGTGAAAACCCAAAACTTTTGAGGTGGTCCATTTCCCTACAGGGGATGGACTATACAGTGGAACATAGGCCTGGGACCCAACATGCCAATGCAGATGGACTCTCAAGGTATTTCCACTTTGAACACGAAGACTCAACTGGTCAAGGTTAGTTTAGTGTCCCTACGTTTGGGGGGTTGTGTAGGAGAGTAGGATCTGCCTCTTATGTTGCCCCCACTTTTTTTCTGATGTTAGCACTGGTTTCTGGCTATAGTCTGGCTGGGTCCCTGCCAATCAGGGCCCCAGCCTCTCTGTTCTCTCTAAACGACATGGAGTGCACTCTAGGTGCACTAGTGATTGGATACTGTGGTGCCTTATGAGTCCCTAGTATATGGTACCTTAGGTGCCAAGGGCATAGGTACTTCACAGGCCTACCAGGGGCTGCAGCATGTGTTATGCCACCCCTGGGAAGCAGTCTAAATCTGACACCACAGGCCTGCTACTGCAGCCTGGGTGAGGTGGTGCTAGCACCCCTCACTGAGATATAGGTTTCCTATATCTCTCTTGCACACACATATAAACCTATCAGTCACCCCTAAGGCAGGCCCTATCAATCCTGAGGGCAGGGTGCTTGGCTTCTATGTGAGGGGGTGCCTCTGCATGAGCAGGGCCCCTCTGCAGTTCTCAGAGTCCATTCTCTGGTGCTGTTTGTGGATGCGGTTAAACCATATACTCTTAAGTGCATTATATCCTCGCGGTAAATGCTAACTTTGGAATGGCTGCATCAAAACATGTCGTGTTTGGTGTCAAACATCTTGGAATACTACCCCCCGCCAATCTTGGCGGCGGGGGTAGCATTCCACCCTTCTAGAGGGATAAGACATGTGCCTGCTGTGGAAACGCGGTAGAATCCTAAAGAGCCCTGGCATCACAAAATGGATGCCACCAGTCACAGACACTGGGCTGCCCTCCTGCTGATGACCGAAACTCACAGTGGAGGACGCCCAACAATAGGCATCCTGTCACAGGGAGGTGTAACCACCTTCCAGACAGGGTTTAGTGTATTGGGGCTGGGTGGGTGCACTCTTAGAGTGCTTTGAAGTCCTGCACTGGGGGAGCAGAAGGCTCCTCTGTGCATATGCCAGTTCAAACCAGCTCAGGGGCTACCTGCCCCTGCTCTGGCGCGAAACTGGACAAAGGGAAGTGGGTGTAGCCACCCCCTCCCTTGACCCTCCCATAGGTGGGGTCATAGAGCTAGTCCATCCCCTCTTTTTAGTATAAGAGGGGAACCTTGCCATTGCAAAGCAGATAACCCCTGGACAACGCTCTACAGAAGAATCCTGGCCCTTCGACGTTCCACTACCTTTGGAAGACAGAAGAATCTCCCTTGGAGTCAAGGAGTGACTCCCCTGCTTGGCAGGCACCAAAAACGACAACGACGGTCGCAAACTACGCTGCTCCCGCCGGAGTCCGAAGTCCCTGCAGCCCAAGAAGTGGATTTCCTGACTTCTCCAAGGCCATCGTGAGTCCCCAGCGAAGCTGAGGCAAGTGGACCCCACGAGTGACGAGGAACCGCGACCCCTGGGTACCGTGCACTATTGTCGAGTGCAACCCCTTTAGAACGTTCTACGAACTTGTGCTTTGGACCACGTGTGGTCTTGACCTCCAGCAGGAATCCCTCCGAAGATCAGAGGCCTACACCGTCCCGAGTGACCGTGGGCCCCTGTTGAGTGATTCCGCCCGAGGTGTCTTCGCGATCCCTTGCCCGCCGGCTTGTGGGTCCCCAGAAGACTTCTTAAAGAAACCAAAGGGCTCCCCTGGTTGCTCCAGGCCTGCCCTGACTTACCCTCGCTGGGTGAGTTCCACAGACCTTGCTGGTCTGCGCCATCGACTTTTCTCCATCTCCCCAAGACTTGCGGCTGCCAAGGCTTGTTGGCTCCGATCGAGTTGCCGACACCGCAGTCAGCTGCAGACGTCGAGGGACACACCGAATCCAGCTCCTGGTCATCGTCGACGCCTCCTGGACCACGTGGCTGAAGAGTCAAGGCACCCGCAACCGACCTGAAGCGACCGACGACGGTGGGCATCCATCTTCCTTGCCCCGGGTCACTGCCAAGTGACTTTGAACACTGTCCCCTCTGCTTTCAGGTCATCCTTCTTCAGAATCCAGGCTTGGATTCCACCGGACACTTCTTCAGCTCCCGCAAGCAGCAAGTCTTCTTTGTTCGCCATTGAAAACGACGCCGCGACCCGACACCAAAGGACACCTATGCACCCGGCTTCCCTGGGTGAGGTAACTCCAGCACTACGGTGCTCCTGTGGGTGTGGGCCCTAGAACTACTTACCCTGTAAGTGACTTGCTTGTAGGTTCTCCCGAAGTATCCTAAAACTCTTTATTTCCAACCGCGACTTGCCCCATTGAAGTTAACGGCGATCCGCGCCTGTGTATCCACACTGCACGCGTCCCCCGTGGGTCCTTTACTTACCTGCCTTGGGTGGTTTTGTGAGGCCCCAGCACTTCTGAAGGCCCTAGGCCTTGTCTCCCTGCAAGTCGTTGTCCCTAAGTCTCTTACTTAGTATATGGTCTGGTACGCCCCTAGGGCCCCAGCCATATTTTGTGCTTAACTTATTGTGAAACGTTGATTTGTGCATATGTTTGTCTTCTAATCTCATAAAGAGATTAGTAGAGAGTTATTTAGAAATAAATACATATATATTTGATATATATACCTGTGTGGTGTCTTTTCATTTGGTGATTCAAGAGATTATATGGTAAAACAAGCTGCTTTACATTCCTCCGAGACTTAGCCTGAAGGCTGCTCTCCACAGCTACCACTAGGATAGCTTTCTTTAAAAGGTTGTCTTAAACCTATCTACCATAAGAGTCGATTTGCCCTGGTGCAAGGTGTCCACTTTAATTAGTGAACAGCATATACCAGGCCAACTTCTCACATTGGTGGGCAGCGTGTGGGATTCCAGCTTGCCATTGTTTTACCAGAAAATCTCTATTTGAATTACTAACTGAAAACCATTATAGGTACTCAAGGTACATATAAAGTCAAGCTTAGTATCAATAAGTTCTACTGAACTTAAAGCTGTGTGCCAAGGGATAGTACACCCTTTCCACAGCTCAAGCTAGGATCAGTAGGCCACAAACTAGTGTAGGTAGTACAACACTGCACAACACTAGAATGTCCTTAAAGGGTGGACCCAGTGGATCCACTCAGCCTCAGTATAAGGACATGGCTTTCTCTGACTTGAGAGCCATGTGTGTTGACAGACACCTGAGAGCTAGGACAGAGTCCCTCAACACTACACCTGATAGATCTGCTGACAGCAGATGACCTTAGATTGGCTCTAGGAGCTAAAGGGTTTGAATCAGTGGGTGGGTCAGTCATAGTATCTGGGTCAGATGATGAAAATCAGAATGACCAAGATTCTGTGATTGAAGGGCCAGGCTCCAAGGGGCCTGAAAAGGACAGAGGAATTCTCCCTAAGAGAACTGACAGAGAGGAGGAGAGGCACAGATCCCCTTCCAGGGAATCTGACCACTCTCATCACTCTGGCAGAGAATTTGTCCAGCAGAGGAGCTCATACTTTTCCTTAAGAGAGACCTCCTCTGAGAGAAGGTGCAAACTGCTCCAGTATGAGGAAGCCAGAGTGGCCCTCAGAACCAAGCAGTTGGCACTGGATAGGGAAGCCCTGGAGATCCAGAGAGCTTCTAGAAAGAGGGGTTAGAACCCCCTGGTGGCAGCAACAGTGTCCCTAGAGGCAGAGAATATATTCCTGATCATAGGAACCTGAGCAAGGTTGTTCCTCCCTACCAGAGTGGGGATGATATCCACAAGTGGATAACTGCTATGGAGAGGGCCTGTAGAGTACAGCAGGTCCCCCAAAAGCAGTGGGCAGCAATCTTGTGGCTCTCCTTTTCAGATAAAGGAAGAGACAAGCTCCTCACTGTTAGAGAGGAGGATGCTGATGATTATGAGGTCCTGAAGAGTGCACTGATAGATGGGTTTGGCTTAACCACTGAGCAGTACAGGTTGAAGTTCAGAGATACCCAGAAGGCACAGACTCAGGACTGGACTGACTTTGTTGATTGTGCAACCAAGGCTCTAGAGGGTTGGCTGGTTGGCAGTAGGGTTACTGATTTCAAGGGATTGTATAATCTGATGATGAGAGAACAGATCCTAAATAATTGCCAGAACCAGTTGTTGCATCAGTACCTGGTGGACTCTGATCTGACCTCTCCCCAAGAATTGGGAAAGAAGGCAGACAAATGGGTCAGAACCAGGGTGAGGCAGAAAACCCAGAACCAAGGGGTGACACTAAGAAGCAAGATCCTAAAGGCTCTGAGAAAGGTGGGGATAAGTCAAAAGACCAGAAGTCTTCACAAGGGCCCCAAAAATCTGCATCTGGTGGGGAGTCACAGTCCAACAAGGGAAAAGGCCAAAAGAAGCCCTGGTGCAAATTCTGTAAACAGAAAGGGCACTGGACTTCTGATTGTACCAAGTCCAAAGACCAAACCACCACCACTCCTGCCCCTAAGGCAACTGTGCCCCCTAGCTCAGCTACTGGTGGAGGTGGTACGCAGAATAAGGGTGTAGTAGGGTTGACCCTGGGTTCTGAAGTGGATTCTGACCTAGTCAGAGTGACCACTCAGGCAATGCTGATTTGTGAGGGAAACATTGATATGTCCTTCCTAGTAAGCCCCAGTAATCTGGGCAAGTACAAACAGCAGCCTTTGGTAAATGGCAAACAGGCTTTGGCATTTAGGGACACAGGTGCTAGTGTCACCATGGTGGCAGAGGACCTAGTGGACCCTGGACAGATCATCCTGGGTGAAATGTACCAGGTGACCAATGCAAGCAATGTCCAGACCAACCATAGTCTGGCAGTTGTGAATTTCTCCTGGGGAGGGGTAACTGGCCTCAAGAAGGTTGTAGTCAGTGCAGACCTCCCTGTAGAATGTCTATTGGGCAATGATCTAGAGACTTCAGCCTGGTCTGAAGTAGAGTTATGGACTCATGCTGAGATGTTGGGCATCCCTGCAGAGGTATTTGCTGTGACCAGGTCACAAGCAAGAATGCATGACACTGAACCAGCTCTGGATCCTGGAACAATGGACCAGATGCTTCCCAAGAGGAGGAGCAGTAGGGTAAAGGCAGTGCCTTCCCCTCTGTCTCAGATCAAGGATTCACTTCCAGAGGGAGGTGAAGCAGAACCTGAAGAAGGAACTGCCCCAGAGGGACTTGAACCTGACTAGGTTGAGTTCTTGGGGGCAGGGGGCCCTTCTAGGGAAGATCTGAGTAAGGAGCAACAGTGCTGCCCCTCTCTTGAACCCCTCAGACAGCAGGCGGCTGCTGAGGCTGCTGGGAGTGCTAGTGGGTCCCATAAAGTTTATTGGGATGAGGGACTCCTATATTCTGAGGGTAGAGACCCAGCCCCTGGAGCCACCAGGAGGTTGGTAATACCTCAGAAGTTTAGGGGTTCCTCTTGACCTTAGCACATGATATCCCTTTGGCAGGACACTTGGGCCAAAACAAGACCTGGGACAGGCTTGTTCCACATTTTCATTGGCCACATATGTCAGAGGACACAAAGGAGTTTTGTCGCTCCTGTGTCACTTGCCAAGCCAGTGGTAAGGCAGGTGGCACAACAAAGGCCCCCTGATACCACTACCTGTGGTGGGGGTACCCTTTGAGAGGGTAGGGATTGACATTGTTGGTCCCCTTGACCCTCAGACAGCATCTGGGCACAGATTTATCCTGGTGGTAGTGGATCATGCCACCAGGTACCCAGAGGCAATTCCTCTGAGGACCACCACAGCACCTGTGGTGGCAAGAGCCCTCATTGGAGTTTTCTCCAGAGTGGGTTTCCCAAAGGAGGTCATTTCTGACAGAGGTACCAACTTCATGTCAGGATATCTGAAAGCAATGTGGAAGGAGTGTGGTGTAACTTATAAGTTCACCACCCCCTATCACCCACAATGCAATGGTTTAGTTGAACGCTTCAACAAAACCTTGAAAGGAATGATTAAGGGACTCCCAGAGAAGCTTAGGCGGAAATGGGACCTTCTTCTTCCTTGCCTTTTGTTTGCATACAGAGAGGTTCCACAGAAGGGGGTTGGTTACAGCCCATTTGAGCTTCTGTTTGGGCATCCTGTGAGAGGTCCACTATGTTTGGTAAAAGAGGGCTGGGAGTTACCTCTCAAGCCCTCCAAACAAGATGTGATGGACTATGTACTTGGTCTCCGCTCCCGGATGGCAGAGTACATGAAAAAGGCAACCAAAAACCTGGAGGCCAGCCAAGAATTGCAAAAAGCTTGGCATGACCAAAGGCTGTGCTGACTGTATACCAGCCAGGACAGAAAGTGTGGGTGTTGGAGCCTGTGGCCCCAGCAGCCCTCCAGGACAAATGGAGTGGCCCCCATACAATAGTTGAACAGAAGGGAGAAGTCACCGATCTGGTGAATCTTGGAACTCCCAGGAGCTCCCTAAGGGTGCTTCATGTCAACAGATTAAAGCCATATGTTGACAGGGCTGACATGGGCTTGCTCATGGCAACTGATGAGGACCAGGAGGAGGAGAGTGACCCTCTCCCTGACCTGCTCTCTCAGAACCCTGATGATGGGTCAGTAGATGGTGTTGCTTTGGCAAGCAGCCTCACTGACCATCAGCAAACTGAGTGCAGACAAGTTCTGCAACAGTTTAGACATATGTTTAGCCTGACCCCTAGTCAGACTACCTGGTGCACCCATGAGGTGGACACTGGGGACAGTCTGCCTGTCAAGAATAAAATCTACAGGCAACCTGACCATGTCAGGGACTGTATCAGGACTGAAGTCCAGAAAATGTTGGAGTTAGGCGTGATTGAGCCTTCAGATAGCCCTTGGGCTAGCCCAGTAGTCCTGGTACCCAAGCCTCATACCCAGGGTGGTAAGAAAGAAATGAGGTTTTGTGTAGACTACAGAGGCCTCAATGCAGTCACTAGGACTGATGCCTATCCCATACCAAGGGCAGATGAGCTGATTGATACTTTGGCCTCAGCCAAGTATCTAAGCACATTTGACCTAACAGCTGGCTAGTGGCAAATCAGATTAGCTGATGATGCAAAAGCCAAAACAGCATTTTCGACCCCTGGTGGGCACTACCACTTTGTGGTGATGCCCTTTGGATTGAAAAATGCACCTGCCACTTTTCAGAGGTTGGTGAATAAAGTTCTGGCAGGGATGGAAACTTATTGCTCAGCTTATCTAGATGATATTGCTGTCTTTAGTTCCTCCTGGCAGGATCACCTGGTCCACCTCAGAAATGTTTTGGAGGCCCTGCAGAAAGCAGGCCTCACTATCAAGGCCACCAAGTGCCAGATAGGGCAGAGTCAGGTTGTGTACCTGGGCCACCTTGTAGGTGGAGGCCAGGTTCAGCCTTTACAGAGCAAAATCCAAACCATAATGGAATGGGTTGCTCCTACCACCCAGACACAGGTGAGAGCCTTCTTAGGCCTGACTGGGTACTATAGGAGGTTTGTCAAGGGATATGGATCTATAGTGACCCCCTTGAATGATCTTACCTCTAAGAAAATGCCAAAAAGGTTCAGTGGACGGCTAGCTGTCAAAAGGCATTTGAAGACCTAAAGCAGGCCATGTGCACTGCCCCCATCTTACAGAGTCCAGACTACACCAAAAAGTTCATTGTCCAAACAGATGCTTCTGAGCTGGGTGTGGGAGCTGTACTGTCTCAACTGAATGATGAAGGTCAAGACCAGCCAGTAGCTTTTATTAGCAGAAGGCTGACCCCTAGAGAGAAACGTTGGTCAGCTATAGAGAGGGAGGCCTTTGCTGTGGTATGGGCCCTGAAGAAGCTGAGGCCATACTTGTTTGGTACTCACTTCATAGTTCAGACTGACCACAAGCCCCTCCTATGGCTAAAGCAGATGAAAGGTGAAAACCCAAAACTTTTGAGGTGGTCCATTTCCCTACAGGGGATGGACTATACAGTGGAACATAGGCCTGGGACCCAACATGCCAATGCAGATGGACTCTCAAGGTATTTCCACTTTGAACACGAAGACTCAACTGGTCAAGGTTAGTTTAGTGTCCCTACGTTTGGGGGGGTTGTGTAGGAGAGTAGGATCTGCCTCTTATGTTGCCCCCACTTTTTTTCTGATGTTAGCACTGGTTTCTGGCTATAGTCTGGCTGGGTCCCTGCCAATCAGGGCCCCAGCCTCTCTGTTCTCTCTAAACGACATGGAGTGCACTCTAGGTGCACTAGTGATTGGATACTGTGGTGCCTTATGAGTCCCTAGTATATGGTACCTTAGGTGCCAAGGGCATAGGTACTTCACAGGCCTACCAGGGGCTGCAGCATGTGTTATGCCACCCCTGGGAAGCAGTCTAAATCTGACACCACAGGCCTGCTACTGCAGCCTGGGTGAGGTGGTGCTAGCACCCCTCACTGAGATATAGGTTTCCTATATCTCTCTTGCACACACATATAAACCTATCAGTCACCCCTAAGGCAGGCCCTATCAATCCTGAGGGCAGGGTGCTTGGCTTCTATGTGAGGGGGTGCCTCTGCATGAGCAGGGCCCCTCTGCAGTTCTCAGAGTCCATTCTCTGGTGCTGTTTGTGGATGCGGTTAAACCATATACTCTTAAGTGCATTATATCCTCGCGGTAAATGCTAACTTTGGAATGGCTGCATCAAAACATGTCGTGTTTGGTGTCAAACATCTTGGAATACTACCCCCCGCCAATCTTGGCGGCGGGGGTAGCATTCCACCCTTCTAGAGGGATAAGACATGTGCCTGCTGTGGAAACGCGGTAGAATCCTAAAGAGCCCTGGCATCACAAAATGGATGCCACCAGTCACAGACACTGGGCTGCCCTCCTGCTGATGACCGAAACTCACAGTGGAGGACGCCCAACAATAGGCATCCTGTCACAGGGAGGTGTAACCACCTTCCAGACAGGGTTTAGTGTATTGGGGCTGGGTGGGTGCACTCTTAGAGTGCTTTGAAGTCCTGCACTGGGGGAGCAGAAGGCTCCTCTGTGCATATGCCAGTTCAAACCAGCTCAGGGGCTACCTGCCCCTGCTCTGGCGCGAAACTGGACAAAGGGAAGTGGGTGTAGCCACCCCCTCCCTTGACCCTCCCATAGGTGGGGTCATAGAGCTAGTCCATCCCCTCTTTTAGTATAAGAGGGGGAACCTTGCCATTGCAAAGCAGATAACCCCTGGACGACGCTCTACAGAAGAATCCTGGCCCTTCAACGTTCCACTACCTTTGGAAGACAGAAGAATCTCCCTTGGAGTCAAGGAGTGACTCCCCTGCTTGGCAGGCACCAAAAACGACAACGACGGTCGCAAACTACGCTGCTCCCGCCGGAGTCCGAAGTCCCTGCAGCCCAAGAAGTGGATTTCCTGACTTCTCCAAGGCCATCGTGAGTCCCCAGTGAAGCTGAGGCAAGTGGACCCCACGAGTGACGAGGAACCGCGACCCATGGGTACTGTGCACTATTGTCGAGTGCAACCCCTTCACAACGTTCTACGAACTTGTACTTTGGACCACGTGTGGTCCCGACCTCCAGCAGGAATCCCTCCGAAGATCAGAGGCCTACACCATCCCGCGTGACCGTGGGCCCCTGTTGAGTGATTCCGCCCGAGGTGTCTTCGCGATCCCTTGCCCGCCGGCTTGTGGGTCCCCAGAAGACTTCTTAAAGAAACCAAAGGGCTCCCCTGGTTGCTCCAGGCCTGCCCTGACTTACCCTTGCTGGGTGAGTTCCACAGACCTTGCTGGTCTGCGCCATCGACTTTTCTCCATCTCCCCGAGACTTGCGGCTGCCAAGGCTTGTTGGCTCCGATCGAGTTGCCGACACTGCAGTCAGCTGCAGACGTCGAGGGACACACCGAATCCAGCTCCTGGTCATCGTCGACGCCTCCTGGACCACGTGGCTGAAGAGTCAAGGCACCCGCAACCGACCTGAAGCGACCGACGACGGTGGGCATCCATCTTCCTTGCCCCGGGTCACTGCCAAGTGACTTTGAACACTGTCCCCTCTGCTTTCAGGTCATCCTTCTTCAGAATCCAGGCTTGGATTCCACCGGACACTTCTTCAGCTCCCGCAAGCAGCAAGTCTTCTTTGTTCGCCATTGAAAACGACGCCGCGACCCGACACCAAAGGACACCTATGCACCCGGCTTCCCTGGGTGAGGTAACTCCAGCACTACGGTGCTCCTGTGGGTGTGGGCCCTAGAACTACTTACCCTGTAAGTGACTTGCTTGTAGGTTCTCCCGAAGTATCCTAAAACTCTTTATTTCCAACCGCGACTTGCCCCATTGAAGTTAACAGCGATCCGCGCCTGTGTATCCACACTGCACGCGTCCCCCGTGGGTCCTTTACTTACCTGCCTTGGGTGGTTTTGTGAGGCCCCAACACTTCTGAAGGCCCTAGGCCTTGTCTCCCTGCAAGTCGTTGTCCCTAAGTCTCTTACTTAGTATATGGTCTGGTACGCCCCTAGGGCCCCAGCCATATTTTGTGCTTAACTTATTGTGAAACGTTGATTTGTGCATATGTTTGTCTTCTAATCTCAAAAAGAGATTTGTAGAGAGTTATTTAGAAATAAATACATATATATTTGATATATATACCTGTGTGGTGTCTTTTCATTTGGTGATTCAAGAGATTATATGGTAAAACAAGCTGCTTTACATTCCTCCGAGACTTACCCTGAAGGCTGCTCTCCACAGCTACCACTAGGATAGCTTTCTTTAAAAGGTTGTCTTAAACCTATCTACCATAAGAGTAGATTTGCCCTGGTGCAAGGTGTCCACTTTAATTAGTGAACAGCATATACCAGGCCAACTTCTCACAATATTGCTGTCTTTAGCTCCACCTGGGAGGATCACCTGGTCCACCTCAGAAATGTTTTACAGGCCCTGCAGAAAGCAGGCCTGACTATCAAGGCCACCAAGTGCCAGATAGGGCAGAGTCAGGTTGTGTACCTGGGCCACCTTGTGGGTGGAGGCCAGGTTCAACCACTGCAGAGCAAGATCCAGACCATCATGGACTGGACTCCTCCAACTACCCAGACTCAGGTGAGAGCCTTCTTAGGCCTGACTGGGTACTATAGGAGGTTTGTCAAGGGGTATGGATCAATAGTGATACCCCTGAATGACTTAACTTCCAAGAAAATGCCCAAAAAGGTTCAGTGGACAGTTAGCTGTCAAAAGGCATTTGATGACCTAAAGCAGGCCATGTGCACTGCTCCCATTCTACAGAGTCCTGATTACTCCAAGAAGTTCATTGTTCAAACTGATGCATCTGAATTGGGGGTAGGGGCTGTACTGTCACAATTGAATGATGAAGGTCAGGATCAGCCAGTAGCTTTTATTAGCAGAAGGCTGACCCCTAGAGAGAAACGTTGGTCAGCCATTGAGAGGGAGGCCTTTGCTGTGGTCTGGGCTCTGAAGAAGTTGAGGCCATACTTGTTTGGTACTCACTTCCTTGTTCAAACAGACCATAAGCCCCTCTTATGGCTAAAACAAATGAAGGGTGAAAACCCCAAACTGCTTAGGTGGTCCATTTCCCTACAGGGGATGGACTTCACAGTGGAACATAGACCTGGGAGTAACCATGCCAATGCAGATGGACTCTCTAGGTACTTCCACTTAGAACATGAAGACTTAACTGGGCAAGATTAGTTTAATGTCCCTACGTTTGGGGGGGGTTGTGTAGGAGAGTAGGATCTGCTTCACATGGGTTCCCCCACTTTTTGCTGATGCTTCACTGTTTTTCGATCTTAGTCTGGCTGGGGCCCTGCTAATCAGAACCCCAGCCTAGCTGCTTCCTCTTTAAAATGGTTTCCATGTGCCTTAGGCACATCTCTGATTGGAATCTGGAGTGCCCTTATAAGTCCCTAGTATATGGTATACTATGTACCCAGGGCATAGGTACCTCAGAGGCCTACCAGGGGCTGCAGCATGTCTTGTGCCACCCCTGGAAGGCCATCCAAACTGACACCACAGGTCTGCTACTGCAGCCTGGGTAAGGTGGTGCATGCACCCCTTACTGTGATATAGGCTACATATATCACTACATACATACACACATATAAACCTATAAGTCACTCCTATGGCAGGCCTTATCAATCCTGAAGGCAGAGTGCGTGGTTCCTATGTGAGAGGGTGCCCCTGCATGAGCTGGGCCCCTCTGCAGCGTTCGGAGACCCTTCTCTGATGCTGTTTGTAGTGCAGCCCGACCATATACTCTTAAGCGCATTTTAACCTCGCGTTAAATGCTAACTTTGGGATGGCTGCACGGAAACATGTCGTGTTTGGTGTCAAACATCTTGGAATACTACCCCCCGCCAGTTCTGGTGGCGGGGGTAGCATTCCACCCTTCTAGAGGGAAAGACATGTACACACCGGTATACCCGGTACTGACTTTCCAGAGCCCTGGCATCACAAAATGGATGCCGCTGCCACAGACACGAGTCTGGCCTCCTGCTGCTGACCGAAACTCCGGCAGGGGAGGCCTGGACAACAGGTTTCCTGTCCCAGGGAGGTGTAACCACTTCCCCAGACAGGATAGTGTGTATTGGGGCTGGGCGGGAGCACTCTCGGGTGCTTTGAAGTCCTGCACTGGGGGCACATTTGGTGTCCCTAGTGCATACCCCAGTTCAAACCGGCTCAGGGGCTTCCATCCCCTGCTCTGGCGTGAAACTGGACAAAGGGAAAGGGGTGTAACCACCCCTCTGCCCTGACCCTCCCATAGGTGGGGCCACAGAGTATGTCCAACCCCTACCTTAGTATAAGTAGGGGATCCCAGTCCTTAGGACTTTAGATTTACCTGGACGAAACTCTGATACAGAATCCTGGACCTTCGACGCTCTACTTCAAGATTAGAGGACTGAAGAATCTCCCTTGGGGTCAAGGAGTGACTCCCCTGCTTGGCAGGCACCAAAGAAGCAATCGTCCGGTCTGCATCGCTGAAGCTCCCGTCGGACGCCGAAGTGTTTGCATCACCAGAGGTAGATTTCCAAACTTCCCCGAGGCTGCCCTGAGTCCCCAGCAAAGCTGAGGCCCGTAGCTGTTGTGGGTAATGTGGAACCGTGACCCCTGGACACCGAACGCATTTGCAAGTGCATCCTCTTCTGGGTATCCCACAAAGTCGTGCTTTGGGCTTCGAGTAGCCCCAGCCTCCAGTACCAACTGCACCAAAGATCACTGGCCTCCACTCCACGAGTGTCCTGTGAGCGAGCTCCACGTGCATCGACTTGAGGCTCCTTCGCGGTCGCTAGTCAGTTGGCTAGTAGGCCCTCCCGAAGGCCAATCTTTTTCTGCTTGGGCTCCCTGTGTTGCTCCAGGCGTGCCCTGACTTACCCTCACTGGGTGAGTCCCACAAACCTTGCTGGTCTGCAACATCGTCCTTCTTCCATTTCCACAAGACTTGCCGTTGCCAAGGCTTGTTGGGTCCAATCCGGTCGCCGATACCCCTGCAATCGACAGACATCGTGGGGCAGCTCGAATCCAGCTCCTGGTCATCGTTGACGCCTCCTGGACCTCATGGCTGAAGAGTCAAGATGAACGTCAACCTACCTGAAGAACTCGAGATCGGTGGGCATCTGCTCATCGCCTTCCTGGTCACTGGCTAGTGACCCAGACTCTGTCCCCTCTGCTTTCAGGTTCTTCAGATCTTTGATCCACCTTTGGATCCACCCGAACACTTTCGACTTGGCCGCCAGCCGCACTTTGCAGCAGATCGCCATTGAAAGCGACGACGAAACCCGACCCCGAAAGACACCTATGCACCCGGCTCCCCTGGGTGAGGTAACTCGAGTACTCCGGTGCTCCCGTGGGTATTGACACTAGAACAGCCTAGTTCTCAAAGGGTTTGCTCCAAGTCCTCCTCTAAGTGTCCCTTTCTTTTAAATTCTAATCGCGACTTTCCCCATAGAAGTTAACGGCGGTTCGCGGCTGTGTTCATACACTGCACGCGTCCCCGTGGGTCCCCTGTGTCACTGCCTTGGGTGGTTCCTTGTGGTCCAAGCACTTTTACAAGCTCTAGGCCTTGTGTCTAGCTCAGTCGTGGTTCTTATACCACTTTATTGGTATATGGTTGGGTACGCCCCTGGGGCTCAAACGTGTATTTGTGCTATTACTGTAGATAACTAACTTATAATTTATGTACTTCGAACTCTAGCCTCATAAAGAGACTAGAGGGGTGTGTTTAGTAATAAATACATATATTTTGAATATATACCTGGTGTGGTCCTCTTTCATTTGGTCACTCAAGAGATTATAGACTGGTAAAACAAGCTGCTTTACATTCCTTCAAGACTTAGCCTGAAGGCTGCTCTCCATAGCTACCACTAGGATAGCTTTCAATAAAGGTTGTCTTTAACCTATCTCCAATAAGGGGTTGTTTGGACTGGTGCAAGGTGCCCACTATAATTAGTGGACAGCATATGCCAGGCCAACTTCTCACAGTCTGCACCTCTCTTGCCTCTTTCTGTACCCCTCTTGCCTCTTTCAGCACCTCTTTTGCTTTTTTCTGCACTTCTTTTGCCTTTTTCTACACCCCTCTTGCTTCTTTCTGCACCTCTGTTGGTTCTTTCTGCACTGCTCTTGCTTCTTTCTGCACCTCTCTTGCAAATATCTGCACCCCTCTTGCCTCTTTCTGCACTCTTCTTCCCTCTTTCTGCAACTCTCTTGCCTCTGTCTGCACCCCTGTTCCCTCTTTCTGCACCTCCTTTACCTGTTTCTGCAACTCTGTTGCCTCTTTCTGTACATCTCTTGCCTCTTTCTGCACCACTGTTGCTTCTTTCTGCACTTCTCTTGCCTCTTTCTGCACCTCTGTCACTTCTTTCTGCACTTCTCCTGCTTCTTTTTGCACCTCTTTTGCTTCTTTCTGCACCCCTATTGGCTCTTTCTGCATCCTTCTTTCCTCTTTGTACACCTCTCTTGCCTCTTTCTGCACCCCTGTTCCCTTTTGCTGCACCTCTTTTGCCTGTTTCTGCAACTCTCTTGCCTCTTTCTGCATTTCTCTTGCCTTCTTCTGCACCCCTGTTGCTTCATTTTTTACTTCTCTTGCCTTTTTCTGAACACCTCTTGCCTCTTTCTGCACCTCTGTTGCTTCTTTCTGCACCTCTCTTGCTTCTTTCTGCACCTCTCGTGCCTCTTTCTGCACCCTTCTTCCCTCTCTCTGCACCTCTCTTGCCTCTTTCTGCACCCCTGTTCCCTTTTTCTGTACCTCTCTTGCCTGTTTCTGCAACTCTCTTGCCTCTTTCTGCAGTTCTCTTGCCTCTTAACCTCTGTTGCTTTTTTCTGCATCTCTTTTGCTTCTTTCTGCACCCCTCTTGGCTCTTTCTGCATCCTTCTTCCCTCTTTCTGCACCTCTCTGGCACCTTCCTGCTCCTCTCTTGCCTCTTTCTGCACTTCTGTTGCTTCTTTCTGCACTTCTCTTGCTTCTTTCTGCACCTCTCTTGCTTCTTTATGTGCCTCTCTTGCAAATGTCTGCACCTCTCTTGCCTCTTTCTGTACCCCTCTTGCCTCTTTCAGCACCTCTTTTGCTTCTTTCTGCACTTCTTTTGCCTCTTTCTGCACCCCTCTTGCCTCTTTCTGCACCTCTGTTGGTTCTTTCTGCACTGCTCTTGCTTCTTTCTGCACCTCTCTTGCAAATATCTGCACCCCTCTTGCCTCTTTCTTCACTCTTCTTCCCTCTTTCTGCACCTCTCTTGCCTGTGTATGCACCTTTGTTCCCTCTTTCTGCACCTCCTTTACCTGTTTCTGCAACTCTGTTGCCTCTTTCTGTACATCTCTTGCCTCTTTCTGCACCACTGTTGCTTCTTTCTGCACTTCTCTTGCCTCTTTCTGCAACTCTGTAGCTTTTTTCTACACTTCTCTTGCTTCTTTCTGCACCTCTTTTGCTTCTTTCTATACCCCTCTTGGCTCTTTCTGTATCCTTCTTCCCTCTTTGTACACCTCTCTTGCCTCTTTCTGCACCCCTGTTCCCTTTTGCTGCACCTCTCTTGCCTGTTTCGGCAACCCTCTTGCCTCTTTCTGCAGTTCTCCTGCCTCCTTCTGCACCTCTGTTGCCTCTTTCTGCACTTCTCTTGCCTCTTTCTGCACCTCTGTTGGTTCTTTCTGCACTGCTCTTGCTTCTTTCTGCACCTCTTTTGCCTGTTTCTGCAACTCTCTTGCCTCTTTCTGCATTTCTCTTGCCTCCTTCTGCACCTCTGTTGCTTCATTCTGCACTTCTCTTGCCTCCTTCTGCACCTCTGTTGTTTCATTCTGCACTACCATTGCTTCTATCTGCACATCTCTTACAAATTTCTGCACCCCGCTTACCCCCGCTTACCCCCTTCTACACCTCTGTTCCTTCTTTCTGCACTGCTCTTGCTTCTTTATGCACCACTTTTGCCTGTTTCTGAAACTCTCTTGCCTCCTTCTGCACTTCTCTTTCCTCATTCTGCACCTCTGTTGCTTCCTTCTGCACTTCTCTTGCCTCTTTCTGCACCTCTCTTGCCTCTTTCTGCACCTCTGTTGCTTCTTTCTGCACTTCTCTTGCTTCTTTCTGCACCCCTCTTGCCTCTTTCTGCACCCTTCTTCCCTCTTTAAGTACCTCTATTGCCTCTTTCTGCACCCCTGTACCCTTTTTCTGCACCTCTCTTGCCTGTTTCTGCAACTCTCTTGCTCTTTCTGCATTTTTCCTGCCTCCTTCTCCACCTCTGTAGCTTCATTCTGCACTTGTCTTGCCTCCTTCTGCAACTCTGTTGTTTCATTCTGCACTACCATTGCTTCTTTCTGCACCTCTTTTACAAATTTCTGCACCCCGCTTACCCCCTTCTGCACCTCTGTTCCTTCTTTCTGCACTGCTCTTGCTTCTTTATGCACCACTTTTGCCTGTTTCTGCAACTCTCTTGCCTCCTTCTGCACATTTCTTGCCTCATTCTGCACCTCTGTTGCTTCCTTCTGCACTTCTCTTGCCTCTTTCTGCACCTCTCTTGCCTCTTTCTGCACCTCTGTTGCTTCTTTCTGCACCCGTCTTGCCTCTTTATGCACCCTTCTTCCCTCTTTATGCACCTCTCTTGCCTCTTTCTGTACCCCTTGTGAGAAGTTGGCCTGGTATATGCTGTTCACTAATTAAAGTGGACACCTTGCACCAGAACAATTCGACTCTTATGGTAGATAGGTTTAAGACAACCTTTATAGAAAGCTATCCTAGTGGTAGCTGTGGAGAGCAGCCTTCAGGCTAAGTCTTGAAGGAATGTAAAGCAGCTTGTTTTACCACACAATCTCTTGAATCACCAAATGAAAAGACACCACACAGGTATATATATCAAATATATATGTATTTATTAATAAACACACTCTACTAATCTCTTTATGAGATTAGAGGTCAGGAACATATGTACAAGTCAAATATTATTAAAATAAGTTTAGCACAATCGAATATCACAATCTTAGTTTGATAGACCTAGGTCTAGGGCATCTAGAATCGAGAGACCCCCAAGAACCACCCCAGGTAGTTGTAAGAGACCCACAGGGGACGGACGCGGTGACCTGGCACCGGTGCGAGTCCTGTGCGAGTCTATGCGAACAGACGCGATTGAGATTTCAATGTTAAAGGTCCCTTGCGTGTTCGAGGCGAACATACCGATCGGTCATTGTACGAGTCGAAGGACGCGGTTACAGATAGAGTTGCAAGGGAGATGGACGCGCTGTGTCTAACACAGATGCGAACCTTGTGCGAGTCAGTGCAATGGAGATCTCAGTGTTACAGGCCCTTTGTGTGTTCGAGGCGAACACCGATCGGACTCAGTACGAGTCGAAGGATACAGTTCTAGATAGTGTTACAAAGGAGATGGATGCGGTGTGTTTAACACAGACGCGAACCCTGTATGAGTCAGCGCAATTGTCGCACTTAGAAAATTAGAGTTTTAGGACACTTCGAGGGAAGCTACAAGCAAGTCACTTACAGGGTAAGTAGTTCCAGGGCCCACACCCACAGGAGCACCGTAGTGCTGAAGTTACCTCACCCAGGGGAGCCGGGTGCATAGGTGTTCTTTGGTGTCGGGTCGTGGAGTCGTTTTCAATGGGAGCCAGTGAAGACTTGCTGCTTGCGGCGACAGGAGAAGTGTCCGGAGGAATCCAAGCCTGGATTAAGAAGATGGAAGACCTGAAAGCAGAGGGGACAGTGTTCAAAGTCACTTGGCAGTGACTCGGGGCAAGGAAGATGGATGCCCACCGTCATCGCAAGATTCAGGTCGTTCGCAGTTGCCTTGACTCTTCAGCCATGAGGTCCAGGAGGCGTCGACGATGACCAGGAGCTGGATTCGGCGTGACCCACGATGTCTGCAGCTTACTCCGGTGTCGGCGACTCGATTGGAGCCAACAAGCCTTGGTAACAGCAAGTCTTGGGGAAAGTGCAAAGAGGCAATGGCGCAGACCAGCAAGGTTTGTGGGACTCACCCAGCGAAGGTAAGTCAGGGCAGGCCTGGAGCAACCAGGGAAGCCCTTTGGTGTCTTTAGAAAGTCTTCTGGGGACCCACAAGCTGGCTGGCAAGGGATCGCAAAGACGCCTCGGGAGGATTTGCTCACAGGGGCCCACGGTCACTCAGGACGTGGTAGGCCTCTGATCTTCGGAAGGATTCCTGCTGGAGGCTAGGACCACACGTGGTCCAAAGCACAAGTTCGTGGAACATTGTGAAGGGGTTGCACTTGACAATAGTGCACGGTACCCAGGGGTCACAATTCCTCATCACTCTTGGGGTCCACTGGCTTCATCTTCACTGGGGACTCACGATGGCCTTTGTGAAGTCAGGAAATCTACTTCTTGGGCTGTAGGGACTTCGGACTCCGGTGGGAGTGGCGTAGTTTGCAACCGTCATTTGTAGTTTTTGGTGCCTGCCAAGCAGGGGAGTCACTCCTTGACTCCAAGGGAGATTCTTCAGTCTTCCAAAGATAGTGGAACGTCAAAGGCCCGGGATTCTTCTTCAGAGCGTCGTCCAGGGAAATCTAGGGTGCAATGCACAGGTTCCCCCTCATATACTAAAAGAAAGGGAGGGACTAGCTCTATGACCCTACCTATGGGAGGGTCAGGGAGTGGGTGGCTACACCCACTTCCCTTTGTCCAGTTTCGCGCCAGAGCTGGGGCAGGTAGCCCCTGAGCCGGTTTGAACTGGCATATGCACAGAGGAGCCTTCTGCTCCCCAGTGCAGGACTTCAAAGCACTCTAAGAGTGCACCCACCCAGCCCCAATACACTAAACCCTGTCTGGAAGGTGGTCACACCCCTTGGGACAGGATATCTATTGTTGGGCTTCCTCCACTGCGAGTGTTGGTCATCAGCAGGAGGGCAGCCCAGTGTCTGTGACTGGTGGCATCCATTTTGTGATGCCAGGGCTCTGCAGGATTCTACCGCGTTTCCACAGTAGGTACATGTCTATCCCTCTAGAAGGGTGGAATGCTACCCCCGCCGCCAGGACTGGCGGGGGGGTAGTATTCCAAGATGTTTGACACCAAACATAACATGTTTCGATGCAGCCATTCCAAAGTTAGCATTTTACCGCGAGGATATAATGCACTTAAAAGTATATGGTTTAACCGCATCCACAAACAGCACCAGAGAATGGACTCTGAGAGCTGCAGAGGGGCCCTGCTCAGGCATAGGCACCCCCTCACATAGAAGCCAACCACCCTGCCCTCAGGATTGATAGGGCCTGCCTTAGGGGTGACTGATAGGGTTATATGTGTGTGTAGGAGAGATATAGGGAACCTATATCTCAGTGAGGGGTGCAAGCACTTCCTCACCCAGGCTGCAGTAGCAGGCCTGTGGTGTCAGATTTAGGCTGCTTCCCAGGGGTGGCATAATACATGCTGCAGCCCCTGGTAGGCCTGTGAAGTACCTATGCCCTTAGTACCTAAGGTACCATATACTAGGGACTCATAAGGTACCACAGTATCCAATCACTAGTGCACCTAGAGTGCACTCCAAGTTGTTTAGAGAGAACAGAGAGGCTGGGGCCCTGATTAGCAGGGACCCAGCCAGACTATAGCCAGAAACCAGTGTAAACATCAGAAAAAAAGTGGGGGCAACATAAGAGGCAGATCCTACTCTCCTACACAACCCCCCAAACGCAGGGACACTAAACTAACCTTGACCAGTTGAGTCTTCGTGTTCAAAGTGGAAATACCTTGAGAGTCCATCTGCATTGGCATGTTGGGTCCCAGGTCTATGTTCCACTGTATAGTCCATCCCCTGTAGGGAAATGGACGACCTCAAAAGTTTTGGGTTTTCACCTTTCATCTGTTTAAGCCATAGGAGGGGCTTGTGGTCAGTCTGAACTATGAAGTGAGTGCCAAACAAGTATGGCCTCAGCTTCTTCAGGGCCCACACCACAGCAAAGGCCTCCCTCTCTATAGCTGACCAACGTTTCTCTCTAGGGGTCAGCCTTCTGCTAATAAAAGCTACTGGCTGGTCTTGACCTTCATCATTCAGTTGAGACAGTACGCTCCCACACCCAGCTCAGAAGCATCTGTTTGGACAATGAACTTTTTGGTGTAGTCTGGACTCTGTAAGATGGGGGCAGTGCACATGGCCTGCTTTAGGTCTTCAAATGCCTTCTGACAGCTAGCTGTGCACTGAACCTTTTTTGGCATTTTCTTTGAGGTCAGATCATTCAAGGGGGTCACTATAGATCCATATCCCTTGACAAACCTCCTATAGTACCCAGTCAGGCCTAAGAAGGCTCTCACCTGTGTCTGGGTGGTTGGAGCAACCCATTCCATTATGGTTTGGATTTTGCTCTGTAAAGGCTGAACCTGGCCTCCACCTACAAGGTGGCCCAGGTATACAACCTGACTCTGCCCTATCTGGCACTTAGTGGCCTTGATAGTGAGGCCTGCTTTCTGCAGGGCCTCCAAAACATTCCTGAGGTGGACCAGGTGATCCTGCCAGGAGGAACTAAAGACAGCAATATCATCTAGATAAGCTGAGCAATAAGTTTCCATCCCTGTCAGAACTTTATTCACCAACCTCTGAAAAGTGGCAGGTGCATTTTTCAATCCAAAGGGCATCACCACAAAGTGGTAGTGCCCACCAGGGGTCGAAAATGCTGTTTTGGCTTTTGCATCATCAGCTAACCTGATCTGCCAGTAGCCAGCTGTCAGGTCAAACGTGCTTAGATACTTGGCTGAGGCCAAAGTATCAATCAGCTCATCTGCCCTTGGTATGGGATAGGCATCAGTCCTAGTGACTGCATTGAGGCCTCTGTAGTCTACACAAAACCTCATTTCTTTCTTACCACCCTGGGTATGAGGCTTGGGTACCAGGACTACTGGGCTAGCCCAAGGGCTATCTGAAGGCTCAATTACACCTAGCTCCAACATTTTCTGGACTTCAGTCCTGATACAGTCCCTGACATGGTCAGGTTGCCTGTAGATGTTATTCTTGACAGGCAGACTGTCTCCAGTGTCCACCTCATGGGTGCACCAGGAAGTCTGACTAGGGGTCAGGCTAAACATATGTCTATACTGTTGCAGAACTTGTCTGCACTCAGTTTGCTGTTGGTCAGTGAGGCTGCTTGCCAAAGCAACACCATCTACTGACCCATCAACAGGGTTCTGAGAGAGCAGGTCAGGGAGAGGGTCACTCTCCTCCTCCTGGTCCTCATCAGTTGCAATGAGCAAGCCCATGTCAGCCCTGTCAACATATGGCTTTAATCGGTTGACATGGAGCACCCTCAGGGGGCTCCTGGAAGTTCCAAGATCCACCAGGTAGGTGACTTCTCCCTTCTGTTCAACTATTGTATGGGGGCCACTCCACTTGTCCTGGAGGGCTGCTGGGGCCACAGGCTCCAATACCCACACCTTCTGTCCTGGCTGGTATACAGTCAGTACCGCCTTTTGGTCATGCCAAGCTTTTTGTAATTCTTGGCTGGCCTCCAGGTTTTTGGTTGCCTTTTTCATGTACTCAGCCATCCGGGAGCGGAGACCAAGTACATAGTCCATCACATCTTGTTTGGGGTGCTTGAGAGGTAACTCCCAGCCCTCTTTTACCAAACACAATGGACCTCTCACAGGATGCCCAAACAGAAGC
Organism: Calotriton arnoldi; assembly: GCA_963921515.1. NCBI lineage: Eukaryota > Metazoa > Chordata > Amphibia > Caudata > Salamandridae > Calotriton > Calotriton arnoldi. The sequence goes on from CAWUFW010019926.1 coordinate 26,935, forward strand.
TCAAATGGGCTGTAACCAACCCCCTTCTGTGGAACCTCTCTGTATGCAAACAATAGGCAAGGAAGAAGAAGGTCCCATTTCCGCCTAAGCTTCTCTGGGAGTCCTTTAATCATTCCTTTCAAGGTTTTGTTGAAGCGTTCAACTAAACCATTGCATTGTGGGTGATAGGGGTTGGTGAACTTATAAGTTACACCACACTCCTTCCACATTGCTTTCAGATATCCTGACATGAAGTTGGCACCTCTGTCAGAAATGACCTCCTTTGGGAAACCCACTCTGGAGAAGACTCCAATGAGGGCTCTTGCCACCACAGGGGCTGTGGTGGTCCTCAGGGAATTGCTTCTGGGTACCTGGTGGCATGATCCACTACCACCAGGATAAACCTGTGCCCAGATGCAGTTTGAGGGTCAAGGGGACCAACAATGTCAATCCCTACCCTTTCAAAGGGTACCCCCACCACAGGTAGTGGTATCAGGGGGGCCTTTGTTGTGCCACCTGCCTTACCACTGGCTTGGCATGTGACACAGGAGCGACAAAACTCCTTTGTGTCCTCTGACATATGTGGCCAATGAAAATGTGGAACAAGCCTGGCCCAGGTCTTGTTTTGGCCCAAGTGTCCTGCTAATGGGATGTCATGTGCTAGGGTCAAGAGGAACCCCCTAAACTTCTGAGGTATTACCATCCTCCTGGTGGCTACAGGGGCTGGATCTCTACCCTCAGAATATAGGAGTCCCTCATCCCAATAAACTTTATGGGACCCACTAGCACTCCCAGCAGCCTCAGCAGCAGCCTGCTGTCTGAGGGGTTCAAGAGAGGGGCAGCACTGTTGCTCCTTACTCAGATCTTCCCTAGAAGGGCCCCCTGCCCCCAAGAACTCAACCTGATCAGGCTCAAGTCCCTCTGGGGCAGTTCCTTCTTCAGGATCTGCTTCACCTCCCTCTGGGGGTGAATCTGTGATCTGAGACAGAGGGGAAGGCACTGCCTTTACCCTACTGCTCCTCCTCTTGGGAAGCATCTGGTCCATTGTTCCAGGATCCAAAGCTGGTTCAGTGTCATGCATTCTTGCTTGTGACCTGGTCACAGCAAATACATCTGCAGGGATGCCCAACATCTCAGCATGAGTCCATAACTCTACTTCAGACCAGGCTGAAGTCTCTAGATCATTGCCCAATAGACATTCGACAGGGAGGTCTGCACTGACTACAACCTTCTTGAGGCCAGTTTCCCCTCCCCAGGAGAAATTCACAACTGCCAGACTATGGTTGGTCTTGACATTGCTTGCATTGGTCACCTGGAACATTTCGCCCAGGATGATCTGTCCAGGGTCCACAAGATCCTCTGCCACCATGGTGACAGTAGCACCTGTGTCCCTAAATGCCAAAGCCTGTTTGCCATTTATTACAGGCTGCTGTTTGTATTTGCCCAGATTACTGGGGCTTACTAGGAAGGACATATTAAGGTCTCCCTCACAAATCAGCATTGCCTGAGTGGGCACTCTGACTAGGTCAGAGTCCACTTCAGAACCCAGGGTCAACCCTACTACACCCTTATTCTGTGTACCACCTCCACCAGTAGCTGAGCTAGGGGGAACAGTTGCCTTAGGGGCAGGAGTGGGGGTGGTTTGGTCTTTGGACTTGTTACAATCAGAAGTCCAGTGCCCTTTCTGTTTACAGAATTTGCACCAGGGCTTCTTTTGGCCTTTTCCCTTGTTGGATTGTGACTCCCCACCAGATGCAGATTTTTGGGGCCCTTGTGAAGACTTCTGGTCTTTTGACTTATCCCCACCTTTCTCAGAGCCCTTAGGATCTTGCTTCTTGGTGTCACCCCCTTGGTTCTGGGGTTTCTGCCTCACCCTGGTTCTGACCCATTTGTCTGCCTTCTTTCCCAATTCTTGGGGAGAGGTCAGATCTGAGTCCACCAGGTATTGATGCAACAACTGGTTCTGGCAATTATTAAGGATCTGTTCTCTCATCATCAGATTATACAATCCCTTGAAATCAGTAACCCTACTGCCAATCAGCCAACCCTCCAGAGCCTTGGTTGCACAATCAACAAAGTCAGTCCAGTCCTGAGTCTGTGCCTTCTGGGTGTCTCTGAACTTCAACCTGTACTGCTCAGTGGTTAAGCCAAACCCATCTATCAGTGCACTCTTCAGGACTTCATAATCATCAGCATCCTCTTCTCTAACAGTGAGGAGCTTGTCTCTACCTTTGTCTGAAAAGGAGAGCCACAAGATTGCTGCCCACTGCTTTTGGGGGACCTGCTGTACTCTACAGGCCCTCTCCATAGCAGTTATCCACTTGTGGATATCATCCCCACTCTGGTAGGGAGGAACAACCTTGCTCAGGTTCCTATGGTCTGGAATAGATTCTCTGCCTCTAGGGACACTGTTGCTGCCACCGAGGGGTTCTAACCCCTCTCTTCTAGAAGCTCTCTGGATCTCCAGGGCTTCTCTATCCAGTGCCAACTGCTTGGCTCTGAGGGCAACTCTTGCTTCCTCATACTGCAGCAGTTTGCACATTCTTTCAGAGGAGGTCTCTCTTATGGGAAAGTATGAGTTCCTCTGGTGGACAAATTCTCTGCCAGAGTGATAAGAGTGGTCAGATTCCCTGGAAGGGGACCTATGCCTCTCCTCCACTCTGTCAGCTCTCTTAGGGAGAATTCCTCTGTCCTTTTCAGGCCCCTTGAGGCCTGGCCCTTCAATCACAGAGTCTTGGTCATTCTGATTTTCATCATCTGACCCAGATACTGTAATTGACCCACTCACTGATTCAGACCCATTAGCTCCTAGAGCCAATCTAAGATCATCTGCTGTCAGCAGATCTATCAGGTGTAGGGTTGAGGGACTCTGTCCTAGCCTCAGATCTCTTTCAACACACATGGCTCTCAAGTCAGAGAAAGCCATGTCCTTATACTGAGGCTGAGTGGATCCACTGGTTCCACCCTTTAAGGACATTCTAGTGTTGTGCAGTGTTGTACTACCTACACTAGTTTGTGGCCTACTGATACTAGCTTGAGCTGTAGAAAGGGTGTGCTATCCCTTGGCACACAGCTCTAAGTTCAGTAGAACTTATTGATACTAAGCTTGACTTTATATGTACCTTAAGTACCTATAGTGGTTTTCAGTTAGTAATTCAAATAGAGATTTTCTGGTAAAACAATAGCAAGCTGGAATCCCACACGCTGCCCACCAATGTGAGAAGTTGGCCTGGTATATGCTGTTCACTAATTAAAGTGGACACCTTGCACCAGAACAATTCGACTCTTATGGTAGATAGGTTTAAGACAACCTTTATAGAAAGCTATCCTAGTGGTAGCTGTGGAGAGCAGCCTTCAGGCTAAGTCTTGAAGGAATGTAAAGCAGCTTGTTTTACCACACAATCTCTTGAATCACCAAATGAAAAGACACCACACAGGTATATATATCAAATATATATGTATTTATTAATAAACACACTCTACTAATCTCTTTATGAGATTAGAGGTCAGGAACATATGTACAAGTCAAATATTATTAAAATAAGTTTAGCACAATCGAATATCACAATCTTAGTTTGCTAGACCTAGGTCTAGGGCATCTAGAATCGAGGGACCCCAAGAACCACCCCAGGTAGTTGTAGGAGACCCACAGGGGACGGACGCGGTGACCTGGCACCGGTGCGAGTCCTGTGCGAGTCTATGTGAACAGACGCGATTGAGATTTCAATGTTAAAGGTCCCTTGCGTGTTCGATGTAAACACACCGATCGGTCCTTGTACGAGTCGAATGGCGCGGTTACAGATAGAGTTGCAAGGGAGATGGACGCGCTGTGTCTAACACAGACGCGAACCTTGTGCGAGTCAGTGCAATGGAGATCTTAGTGTTACAGGCCCTTTGTGTGTTCGAGGCGAACACCGATCGGACTCAGTACGAGTCGAAGGATACAGTTCTAGATAGTGTTACAAAGGAGATGGACGCAGTGTGTCCAACACAGACGCGAACCCTGTACGAGTCAGCGCAATTGTCGCACTTAGAAAATTAGAGTTTTAGGACACTTCGAGGGAAGCTACAAGCAAGTCACTTACAGGGTAAGTAGTTCTAGGGCCCACACCCACAGGAGCACCGTAGTGCTGAAGTTACCTCACCCAGGGAGCCGGGTGCATAGGTGTTCTTTGGTGTCGGGTCGCACGTCGTTTTCAATGGGAGCCAGTGAAGACTTGCTGCTTGCGGCGACAGGAGAAGTGTCCGGAGGAATCCAAGCCTGGATTCAGAAGATGGAAGACCTGAAAGCAGAGGGGACAGTGTTCAAAGTCACTTGGCAGTGACTCGGGCAAGGAAGATGGATGCCCACCGTCATTGCAAGATTCAGGTCGTTCGCAGTTGCCTTGACTCTTCAGCCACGAGGTCCAGGAGGCGTCGACGATGACCAGGAGCTGGATTCGGCGTGGCCCACAATGTCTTCAGCTTACTCCGGTGTCAGCAACTCGATTGGAGCCAACAAGCCTTGGTAACAGCAAGTCTTGGGGAAAGTGCGAAGAGGCAATGGCGCAGACCAGCAAGGTCTGTGGGACTCACCCAGCGAGGGTAAGTCAGGGCAGGCCTGGAGGAACCAGGGGAGCCCTTTGGTGTCTTTAGAAAGTCTTCTGGGGACCCACAAGCCAGCTGGCAAGGGATCGCAAAGACGCCTTGGGAGGATTCGCTCATAGGGGCCCACGGTCACTCGGGACATGGTAGGCCTCTGATCTTCGGAGGGATTCCTGCTGGAGGATAGGACCACACGTGGCCCAAAGCACAAGTTCGTGGAACGTTGTGAAGGGGTTGCACTCGACAATAGTGCACAGTACCCAGGGGTCGCGGTTCCTCATCACTCTTGGGGTCCACTGGCCTCAGCTTCACTGGGGACGCACAATGGCCTTTGAGAAGTCAGGAAATCCACTTTTTGGGCTGCAGGGACTTCGGACTCCGGCGGGAGCGGTGTAGTTTGCGACCGTTGTTTGTAGTTTTTGATGCCTGCCAAGCAGGGGAGTCACTCCTTCACTCCAAGGGAGATTCTTCAGTCTTCCAAAGGTAGTGGAACGTCAAAGGCCCAGGATTCTTCTTCAGAGCATCGTCCAGGGAAATCTAGGGTGCAATGCACAGGTTCCCCCTCTTATACTAAAAGAAAGGGAGGGACTAGCTCTATGACCCTACCTATGGGAGGGTCAGGGAGTGGGTGGCTACACCCACTTCCCTTTGTCCAGTTTCGCACCAGAGCAGGGGCAGGTAGCCCCTGAGCCGGTTTGAACTGGCATATGCACAGAGGAGCCTTCTGCTCCCCAGTGCAGGACTTCAAAGCACTCTAAGAGTGCACCCACCCAGCCCCAATACACTAAACCCTGTCTGGAAGGTGGTCACACCCCCTTGGGACAGGATATCTATTGTTGGGCTTCCTCCACTGCGAGTGTTGGTCATCAGCAGGAGGGCAGCCCAGTGTCTGTGACTGGTGGCATCCATTTTGTGATGCCAGGGCTCTGCAGGATTCTACCGCGTTTCCACAGTAGGTACATGTCTATCCCTCTAGAAGGGTGGAATGCTACCCCTGCCGCCAGGACTGGCGGGGGGGTAGTATTCCAAGATGTTTGACACCAAACACGACATGTTTCGATGCAGCCATTCCAAAGTTAGCATTTTACCGTGAGGATATAATGCACTTAAAAGTATATGGTTTAACCGCATCCGCAAACAGCACCAGAGAATGGACTCTGAGAGCTGCAGAGGGGCCCTGCTCAGGCAGAGGCACCCCCTCACATAGAAGCCAAGCACCCTGCCCTCAGGATTGATAGGGCCTGCCTTAGCGGTGACTGATAGGGTTATATGTGTGTGTAGGAGAGATATAGGGAACCTATATCTCAGTGAGGGGTGCTAGCACTTCCTCACCCGGGCTGCAGTAGCAGGCCTGTGGTGTCAGATTTAGGCTGCTTCCCAGGGGTGGCATAATACATGCTGCAGCCCCTGGTAGGCCTGTGAAGTACCTATGCCCTTAGTACCTAAGGTACCATATACTAGGGACTCATAAGGTACCACAGTATCCAATCACTAGTGCACCTAGAGTGCACTCCAAGTCGTTTAGAGAGAACAGAGAGGCTGGGGCCCTGATTAGCAGGGACCCAGCCAGACTATAGCCAGAAACCAGTGTAAACATCAGAAAAAAAGTAGGGGCAACATAAGAGGCAGATCCTACTCTCCTACACCCCTGTTCCCTTTTCCTGCACCTCTCTTGCTTGTTTCTGCAACTCTCTTGCCTCTTTCTGCAGTTCTCCTGCCTCCTTCTGCACCTCTGTTGCCTCTTTCTGCACCCCTCTTACCTCCTTCTGCACCTCTGTTGGTTCTTTCTGCTCTTCTTTTGCCTGTTTCTGCAACTCTCTTGCCTCTTTCTGCATTTCTCTTGCCTCCTTCTGCACCCCTGTTGTTTCCTTCTGCACTTCTCTTGCCTCTTTCTGCACCTCTCTTGCCTCTTTCTGCACCTCTGTTGCTTCTTTCTGCACCCCTCTTGCCTCTTTATGCACCCTTCTTCCCTCTTTATGTACCTCTCTTGCCTCTTTCTGTACCCCTGTTCCCTTTTCCTGCACCTCTCTTGCCTGTTTCTGCAACTCTCTTGCCTCTTTCTGCAGTTCTCCTGCCTCCTTCTGCACCTCTGTTGCCTCTTTCTGCACCCCTCTTATCTATTTCTGCACCTCTGTTGGTTCTTTCTGCACCTCTTTTGCCTGTTTCTGCACTTCTCTTGCTTCTTTCTGCCCCCTCTTGCCTCTTTATGCACCCTTCTTCCCTCTTTGTGTACCTCTCTTGCCTCTTTCTGCACACCTGTTCCCTTTTTCTGCACCTCTCTTGCCTGTTTCTGCAACTTTCTTGCTCTTTCTGCATTTCTCGTGCCTCCTTCTGCACCTCTGTTGCTTCATTCTGCAATTGTCTTGCCTCCTTCTGCAATTCTGTTGTTTCATTCTGCACTACCATTGCTTCTTTCTGCACCTCTCTTACAAATTTCTGCACCCCTCTTACCCCCTTCTGCACCTCTGTTCCTTCTTTCTGCACTGCTCTTCCCTCTTTATGCACCACTTTTGCCTGTTTCTGCAACTCTCTTGCCTCCTTCTGCACATTTCTTGCCTCCTTCTGCACATTTCTTGCCTCATTCTGCACCTCTGTTGCTTCCTTCTGTACTTCTCTTGCCTCTTTCTGCACCTCTCTTCCCTCTTTCTGCACCTCTGTTGCTTCTTTCTGCACCTCTTGCCTCTTATGCACCCTTCTTCCCTCTTTATGCACCTCTCTTGCCTCTTTCTGTACCCCTGTTCCCTTTTCCTGCACCTCTCTTGCCTGTTTCTGCAACTCTCTTGCCTCTTTCTGCAGTTCTCCTGCCTCCTTCTGCACCTCTGTTGCCTCTTTCTGCACCCCTCTTACCTCCTTCTGCACCTCTGTTGGTTCTTTCTGCACCTCTTTTGCCTGTTTCTGCAACTCTCTTGCCTCTTTCTGCATTTCTCTTGCCTCCTTCTGCACCCCTGTTGCTTCATTCTGCACTTCTCTTGCCTTTTTCTGCACCCCTCTTGCCTCTTTCTGCACCTCTGTTGCTTCTTTCTGCACCTCTTTTGCTTCTTTCTGCACCTCTCATGCCTCTTTCTGCACCCTTCTTCCCTCTCTCTGCACCTCTCTTGCCTCTTTCTGCACCCCTGTTCCCTTTTTCTGTACCTCTCTTGCCTGTTTCTGCAACTCTCTTGCCTCTTTCTGCAGTTCTCTTGCCTCTTAACCTCTGTTGTTTTTTTCTGCACTTCTCTTGCTTCTTTCTGCACCCCTTTTCCTTCTTTCTGCACCCCTCCTGGCTCTTTCTGCATCCTTCTTCCCTCTTTCTGCACCTCTCTGGCACATTCCTGCTCCTCTCTTGCCTCTTTCTGCACTTCTCTTGCTTCTTTCTGCACTTCTCTTGCTTCTTTCTTCACCTCTCTTGCTTCTTTATGTGCCTCTCTTGCAAATGTCTGCACCTCTCTTGCCTCTTTCTGTACCTCTCTTGCCTCTTTCAGCATCTCTGTTGCTTTTTTCTGCACTTCTTTTGCCTCTTTCTGCACCCCTCTTGCCTCTTTCTGCACCTCTGTTGGTTCTTTCTGCACTGCTCTTGCTTCTTTCTGCACCTCTCTTGCAAATATCTGCATCCCTCTTGCCTCTTTCTGCACTCTTCTTCCCTCTTTCTGTACCTCTCTTGCCTCTGTATGCACCCTTGTTCCCTCTTTCTGCACCTCCTGTACCTGTTTCTGCAACTCTGTTGCCTCTTTCTGTACATCTCTTGCCTCTTTCTGCACCTCTGTTGCTTCTTTCTGCACTTCTCTTGCTTCTTTCTGCACCCCTCTTGCCTCTTTATGCACCGTTCTTCCCTCTTTATGTACCACTCTTGCCTCTTTCTGCACACCTGTTCCCTTTTTCTGCAACTCTCTTGCCTCTTTTTGCAGTTCTCCTGCCTCCTTCTGCACCTCTGTTGCCTCTTTCTGCACCTCTCTTTCCTCCTTCTGCACCTCTGTTGGTTCTTTCTGCACCTCTTTTGCCTGTTTCTGCAACTCTCTTGCCTCTTTCTGCATTTCTCTTGCCTCCTTCTGCACCCCTGTTGCTTCATTCTGCACTTCTCTTGCCTTTTTCTGCACCCCTCTTGCCTCTTTCTGCACCTCTGTTGCTTCTTTCTGCACCTCTCTTGCTTCTTTCTGCACCCCTTGTGCCTCTTTCTGCACCCTTCTTCCCTCTCTCTGCACCTCTCTTGCCTCTTTCTGCACCCCTGTTCCCTTTTTCTGTACCTCTCTTGCCTGTTTCTGCAACTCTCTTGCCTCTTTCTGCACCTCTGTTGCTTCTTTCTGCACTGCTCTTCCTTCTTTCTCATCGCTCTTGCAAATTTCTGCACCTCTCTTGCCTCTTTCTGTACCCCTCTTGCCTCCTTCTGCACCTCTGTTGGTTCGTTCTGCGCTGCTCTTGCTTCTTTCTGCACCTCTTTTGCCTGTTTCTGCAACTCTCTTGCGTCTTTCTGCACTTCTGTTGCTTCTTTCTGCACTTCTCTTGCTTCTTTCTACACCCCTCTTGCTTCTTTCTATACTTCTCTTGCTTCTTTCTGCACCCCTCTTGCCTCATTCTGCACCCCTCTTCCTTCTTTCTGCACCTCTTGTGCCCCTTTATGCTCCTCTCTTGCCTCTTTCTGCACTTCTCTTGCCTCTTTCTACACTTCTCCTGCATCTTTCTGCAATTCTCTTGCCTCTTTCTGCACATTTCTTACTCTTTCTGCACCTCTCTTGTTTTTTTTTGCAATTTTCTTGCTTCTTTCTGTACTTCTCTTGCCTCTTTCTGTATTCAAATGGGAAGTGCAAGCTGTCAAGTTTAAAGGTATGTGTGCTCTCGTGACTGAGGTATGTGTTTTCTTGTACATGTATTCTCACATGTGTTATGCATCTGAAGATCGCAGATCAAAAAGTGGGTAGCTTCTCCTATAGGTGGTCAAATCTTCTTAGTTCTGCTCTGTCATTCGGTTGCACTGGCAGACATGTCTTATGTATATAGGTATTATAGAGCCCCTCAAATATACTATTAAATACCCATGTTCCCTGTATTATGAGCAGAAAGAAATGCATGCACCTTTTTGTACACAAATTTGCTGAGTATAATGTTTGAAACACAGGTATTCAAGTATTTGTATGTTTATTTTTATGTAAACATGTCACTAGGTAAAAGCAGAGACATGCATGCATACCTTCACAAACTTGGTCAGACTTACAACAGTGATATGCTTAGGATTGCTGTTTTATATTTGGTAGTCCTAACATTCTGAGCAGTCGATTAATAGTGAACCTTCAAGAGAAAAGTGAGGTTTAAGACATCTTGGGAGAAGGATTAGTGATTAAGCTACTTTGTATGAGTCTGTTGTAAGGTACAGTCGAAGTAGGCCTCTTTCTGCACCTCTGTTGGTTCTTTCTGCACATCTCTTGCTTCTTTCTGCACCTTTCTTCCTCTTTCTGGACTTCTGTTGCCTCTTTCTGCATTTCTCTGGCTTCTTTCTGCATCGTTCTTCCTCTTTCTGCACCTCTCTTGCCTCTTTCTGTACTTCTCTTGCTTCTTTCTGTGCCTTTCTTCCTCTTTTTGCACATGTCCTACCTATGTAGGCATAGCTAGAAATTAGCATTTAAAAAACCTTAGAAATTCACTGAAAAAAACAGAGGTTTCAGGGACGTTATAGTTAGTAGTAGCATTTAAAAAACCATAGAAATTCACTGAAAAAACAGAGGTTTCAGGGACGTTTTAGTTAGAAATTAGCATTTAAATAAACCTTAGAAATTCACAAAAAAAACCACAGGTTTCAGGGACGTTATAGTTAGGCTGACATTTCACTCGTACAAAACCAGAGAAATTCGGCTGTTATAGTTAGCTGAGCTAACTATAACTCGCGCCCCCGCAATGCACTTCTGATAACGTCACATATTACATCACTCATGACATGGTCAGTGACATCACTGATGACATCTCAAATGACATCACTGATGACATCATCCACTTAATATGTGATGTACCTCTTCACCATGCCATGCATGGTCTTTGATACACCCACTCTAAAATATAGACTACCATTCTCAAAACCATAGACACACCAATACCAGTTAGTACATACCCACTCATTGATTCATAGGTGTACACACATCCACTCACTCACCCATACTGTCACTCATTCATGCAGTCACTCATCTATACAGCCACTGATATATGCAATCATATACCCCTACAGATACTCACACACTGCCACTAACCCATAGAGTTACTCACACACCTAGTCAGTCACGCAAAGAATCAATCATGTTGCCATTTACTCACCTATACAGTTATACACACACCACTTCACTTATTCATACAGATACTAACACATACTTACTGTCTTATACAATCACTGACACAAGCACACACTCATCCATACAGTCACTCTCACAATCCTCACTCTCACATATAGTCACTTATATACTCCATCACTTACATATACTGCCTTTAACATATGTGGTTACTCACACATATACCACTGAGATATCCACTCACTCATGAACACAGCCATACGCACACTCACTCACTCATACAGCCCCTCGCACACACACTCATGAACCCATACACCCAGTGAATCACCTACTCACACATCCATGCAGGGAATCACACATACCACCACCCACCCACACAGACACTCAGACACTCATACAGGTACTCAGACAACCAATCATTAACCCATATAGACACTCATGTAGCTACTCACCAACTCATGCAGCCACTTACACACCAATCGATAGACTGATACAGACATTCACACAGATTAGTCATTCACCCATGCATTCACTAAGACACGTTCCATCACTCACTTATACAGTTATTCATGCACCCACTAAATCATCCATTCAGACACTCATACACCCACTCATTCTTCAATACACCATGGTGTATATACATATATATATATATATTCACTGAAAAAACCACAGGTTTCAGGGACGTTATAGTTAGTTGGACATTTCACTCATACAAAACCAGTGAAATTCAGCCGTTATAGTTAGTTCAGCGAACTATAACTCGCACCTCCCCAATGCACTGCTGATGACTTCACATATTATATCACTCATGACATGGTCAGTGACATCACTGATGACATCACTGATGACATCTCAAATGACATCACTGATGACATCACTGATGACATCATCCACGTGATAATTTGATGCATCTTCTAACACCCTAATATAACCTTTGATACACCCACTCTAAATTACAGACTGCCATTCTCAAAACCATAGACACTCCAACACCAATAACTACATACTCACTCACTGATTCTTAGGTCTACACACCCATCCACTAACTCACCCATACAGTCACTCATACTTTCGGTCACTCATCAGTACAGGACTATCATATGCACTCATACACCTATGTAGACACTCACACACTGTCACTCATCCATAGAGTTACTCACACACCTAGTCAGTCATGCAAAGAATTAATCACACTCCCATGTACTCACCTATACAGTTATACACACACCACCTCACTTACTCATGCAGATACTAACACATACTTATGCTCTTATACAATCACTGATACAAGCACACACTCATCCATACAGCCACTCTCACAATCCCTCACTCTCACATATAGTCATTTATATACTCCAACACTCACATATACTGCCTTTCACATATGTAGTTACTCACACATGTACCACTGAGACATCCATTCACTCACCAACACACCCATACACACACTCACCCACCCATACAGTCCATCACAGATGCACTCTTGAATCCATACACCCAGTGAATCACCCACTCACACATCTATGCACAGAGTCACACACACCCCACCCATACAAACACTCAGGCACCCATACACATACTCAGACAACCAATCAATAACCCATATAGACACTCATGTAGCTATTCACCATCCCATGCAGCCGCTTACACACCAACAGACAGACTGATAGAGACATTCACACAGTTTAGTCACTAACCCATGCATTCAGTAAGATACGTTTAATCACTCACTTATAGAGTCAGTCACGCACCTACTAAATCATTCATTCAGACACTCATATACCCACTCATTCTTCAATACACCTTGGTCTATATATATTAAACATATTTAAACTTTACAGAAACATTGTCACTGGGTGATGTCATCAGTGATGTCATTTGAGATGTCATCAGTGATGTCATCGGTGATGTCACTGACCATGTCATGAGTGATGTAATATGTGACGTCATCAGCAGTGCATTGCGGGGGCGCGAGTTATAGTTAGCTGAACTAACTATAGCGGCCGAATTTCACTGGTTTTGTACGAGTGAAATGTCCAACTAACTATAACGTCCTGAAACCTGTGGTTTTTTCAGTGAATTTCTAAGGTTTTTTAAATGCTAATTTCTAACTATAACGTGCCTGAAACCTATGGTTTTTTCAGTGAATATATATATATATATATATATATATATAACTTACGCTCCCGCAATGCACTGCTGATGACGTCACATATTACATCACTCATGACATGATCAGTGACATCATTGATGACATCTCAAATGCAAAATGCGATCCAAGCATTTCGGCTCGTCCAAACCTTGATAACGATACAAGACGTCATTGTAGCTTCCTTATTTAAATGTACAAATGCCTCCAGTTGCCAACATTAACAAAGGACTACATATTACTTTAATCCAAAAAGCTGGTGGCCATATTGGCCTGGTCACGATGTGAAAATTCAGAAATTGATACAATAAAGAAAAGAAAACAAGTGTTAATATGCACACAATGTCATTTCAGCATATCTTGCCCCGTGACCTCCGTACCTGTATGTTCATCAACGTGACTCGTTCATAATAAACATACTTAGGATTGCAAACATCAACATAAACAATGGACTACACATTACTTTAAAGTGAAAGGCTATCGGCCATATTGATCTGGACACATTGCATACTATAATGGTTCTTACACGAAAGAAAAGAAAAAAAAAGGGGTGTTAATATACACACACTATCCATAAATAAAGATCTAGCGATTATAGTTCCATTCCATTCACAGCTCATTTGAGATGTCATGAGTGATGTCATGAGTGATGTCACTGACCATGTCATGAATGATGTGATGTCTGAGGTCATAAGCAGTGTATTGCGGGGGTGTAAGTTATAGTTAGCTCAGGCAACTATAACTGCTGAATTTCACTGGTTTTGTACGAGTGAAATCTGAGTCTAACTATAACGTCCCTGTAATCTTTGTTTTTTTCAGCAAATTTCTAGGTTTTTTTAACGTTACGTAAGATGCCTATCACAATGGATGGTGGGGGTTGGAAGCAGGGCCTGGCCTGGCATTGTGCTGCCCCCACCCAAGCTTGCTGCTCCTGCCTCCCCTCCTCCTTGCCATCCATTGTCCAAGTCCATGCCCCTGCTCCCTCATTACAGCCCTGTGTGGCCGTTGTTCAGCCACTGGCCTTCCCGCCTTCTCTGAACAGTTAGCTTGCTGCCCCATCCACCTCCTCCCTATCCTCTGTTGTCTGAATCCATACACTAGCCTTCTCCCTCCTGCCATGCATGGTCTGATGTGCTGCCACTGCCCTCCATTTAGCATGATGTCCCAGTCCACTCCTCCTGCCCTCCATTGCACAATTCTATGCCCCATCATTGACCTCCTGCTTAGCCTCTGTGCTTAGCTTGCTGCCCCTACTCTCCTTCCCCCTGCCCTCTGATGTCTGTGTGCATGCCCCTGCTCCATCCTTTTTGCCCACCATGTTCCATGGACCTGCCCCTCCTATCTACTCTGAGTGTTCTGTTGAGCTGCCACTCCCCTACCACCTGCCTAGCATTGTCAGATGACAGTAACCTGTCCCTGCCACCTCCACCCTGCCTGTCCACGTTCCATGCCCCTATCCCCTTCCTCCTGTCCTCCATGGTCCATTTTACTGCCACACCCTTCTGCCCTCCCTGGTCTGTTGTGCTGCAACTGCTCCTCCTGCCTGCCCCGCGTGGTCTGTTGTGAGGCCCCTTCCCCTGAGCTCTCTTGTCTGTGCCCAGCTCCTACCCCTCCCTTCTATCCTCCATGGTCCTTTCTGCATGCACCTGCCCCCTCCTTCTCGCCCATCATGGCCATTGTGCTGCCACTAACCCTCCTGCTTGCCATGCATGGTCTTCTGTGCTGCCACAGCCCCTCCCACCTTCCCTGTGTGGTCAGCTAGCTGCCCCTGACCCCCTCCCACCTTCCCTCCATGGTCTGTGTGTATGCCATTATAGTCTCACTGTTGCTCTCCATGGTGTGTCTTGCTTCTAGTGCCCATCCTGCCTGACCTCCATTGTCAGCTAGCTGCTCCTGCCCTGCCCCCTTTCCCCCTGCCCTCTGTCTTCCATGTGCAGACCCCTATTCCCTCCCTCCTGGCTTGTCTGTTCCATTGTAATGCCCCTGATCCCTACCTCTTGCCCTTTATGGTCTGTTATGCTGCAGCTTTCTTTCCTGTCTGTCCATTATGGTCAGCTAGCTGCCATTGCCTCTTTCCCCTCTGTTCTCTGTTGTCCATGTGCATGGTCCTGTCCCCTCCCTATTGCTTTCCATGGATTGTTGTGCTGCACTCCTGTCCCGCATGCCCTGTGTGGTGTATTGTGCTGCTGCAAACCCTGATGCCTGCCCTGTAAGGTCAGTTTGGTGCACCTGTCCATGTCCCTCCTGTCCTCTGTTATCAGAGTCCATGTCCCTACCCCAATTCCTCCTGCCTTCCATGATCCAATGTACCATACTTGCTAACATTTTGAACTTGGTAGGAGGGAGATTTTGAAAAAAAAACTGGGGTATTGATTTTCCCCATTGACTTACATTGAAAAAGAGGAGATTTTAGACAGGAGACAGATCAAATAAAGCCCATTTGGGCTTAAAAACATTGGGCGTTTCCTGGCTGAATCGGGTCTGTTGGCATGTATGGTTGTACTACCACTGCCTCTTCCTTCTGCCCACAATGGTCTATTATATTGCCACATCCTCTCTTGCCTGTCCTGCATTGTTGGTTTGTTGCCCCTGCCCCTTCCCACTGCCCTCCATAGTCTGTTGTGCTGCCACTGCCCTTCCTGCCTGCCCAGTGTGGTCAAATTGTTGCCTCTGCACCCTCCTACCTGCCTTTAATTTTCTGAGTCCATGCCCCTGACCTCTGCCTCTCAACAGTATCCTAATGAACAACTAGATTGCTAACATTCTATATTTATTACTAAAGTGTGGCACGCCTGACGTCATCTTGATGTAATCTAAACTGTAATACCTAGAGCATTTCCTTTAGAAATTACAGAAATGAGAGGGTCTTATTTGCATCGAAATTATGGTTAGTGCTCCAAAAAGCTAAAATGAGGACATATTTTCTGAGTTTTCAAATAGCGACAAAGCACTTTTAAATTATTTGTTATCTTTATTTTTTTTATCCAGTTGACCACTTGATTAAATGCTGCACTTAGGGGAGAGGATGTGGTATTACTTCCAGAGCTGCAGACTTTGCAACTGGGGAACCAGGTTGGAGTTTCTGCTTCAGCTCGACATTCTGTGATTCTGGTCAAATCACTTAATCTCCCCATGTCTACAACCAGCATGAATTTGTCCTTGTGTGATGTAACCAATGCTCATGTAAAGCACTCCAATTCCTGACCAGTCTGCACTATATAAAACTGCAAAAAACAAAAAATAAAAAGTGTTTTGCACACTTCTGTCATTGGGCTATACGTGGGCTACATCTGGGTGATATTTGTGCTACATTGAGGCTCTTTTGTCTCTGGTGGCCATCTTGGGAGACTTATTTGTTATGCAGTTTCCTAATTTCCTCATTTACTGCAGTCTCCTCAGTAGGAAATGCTTTCAGTTTTTTACTTTGATTCCATCAAGCAGGCATTCAGATGTGTCACACATTCGCCATAAATTCTGAATGTTAGCACTCTAGTTGCTCATTAGATCACTGTAGTAAAGCTACTGCTCACTAGGGAAGTCTGCTGCTGGTATTGAAAGTGCATGTTTCAGTCTGCATGACAGAATTTTTAATGAAATAGAAGAGGATTTGAGAAGTCACTCAAAATGTGCCCTAATTTTTCTTTCTGTAGCACTAATCATAATTTCTATGGCAAAATGAACCCCTCATTTTGTTCCTTTTTAAATTAAATGTTTTAAGTGTTACCACTTTATTCCAATCAAGATGGCTTCAGGTGTGCCATACTTTTGTCATAAGAAAGACTATTAGCGCTCTAGTTATTCTTTAGAACACTCTGGGACATTCTGTCATTGAGCTATACGTGGGCTACATCTGGGTGATATTTGTGCTACATTTTGGCTCTTTTGTCTCTGGAGGCCATCTTGGGAGACTTATTTGTTATGAAGTTTCCTAATTTCCTCATTTACTACAGTCTCCTCAGTAGGCAATACTTTCAGTTTTTTACTTTGATTCCATCAAGAAGGCATTCAGATGTGTCACATATTTGCCATAAATTCAGAATGTTAGCATTCTAGTTGCTCATTAGATCACTGTAGTAAAGCTACTGCTCACAAGGGAAATCTGCTGCTGGTATTGAAAGTGCATGTTTCAGTCTGCTGTCAGAATTTTTTAATGAAATAGAAGAGGATTTGAGAAGTCACTCAAAATGTGCCCTAATTTTTCTTCCTGCAGCACTAATCATAATTTCTATAGCAAAATGAACCGCCTCATTTTGTTCCTTTTTAAATTAAATGTTTTAAGTGTTACCACTTTATTCCAATCAAGATGGCTTCAGGTGTGCCATACTTTTGTCATAAGTAAGATTGTTAGCGCTCTAGTTGTTCTTTCGAACACTCTGGGAAGCTGCAGTAGAACACAAAGGAATCAACTGACAGTCTCTGCCCTTGTTGGCTGTACATGTTTTACTGAGAATGTCAGACTTCATTCTCACATGACTGAGAAAGATAATGTGAATTTACAGAAAATATGCTCTCATTTTAGCTTCTAGATCACCTTCCAAACCTCTATGGGAAAAGTATGAGAAAATAGTTTTCTCTCAAACATGATTCATGATATCCCAGCAGAAGGCTTTTTCGCAGGGTAAAATCACCTTAGAACACACCACAATTCCTAAAATTAGTATGGTACCATCAACAAATGATTTATAATGTAACTAAAGTCTTATCACCCTTTATACGTTCTCCTTTTGGTGACCCTCAAAACCTTCCATTCACTACAATGCATTTTAATGGGGTGCTATCATGTATATTGGTCCCAAGATGGCTGCCAACACTTCTTGGATGAAGTGCTGACAGTCAATCAGATCTCACGACGAGATGTGTGGTTAGGCTCCGCCCAGATATATACATTTCTTTTTCCTTTAATAATTAAAAAACTACTGAACGGATTTACACCATTTAAAAAAGGGCACTTTCTGAACCAAAAGCTACCATTTTGCCAAATTTGGTGTAATTCCGTTCAGCAGTTCGGGCTGTAGCCTTGTCTAAAGTTTCCTATGGAAATTAACATGTGGAAAACGCGTTTTGGGACCCCCCTTTTTTCTCGGCCCCCGCTTGACGAATCACCCCGAAACGTTCAAGACAGGATCTGAGTGGAGCGCCCCATTAGTTTTGAAAGTTTCGCGAAGATTCGTGAAACGGCACCAAAGATATTGGCAAAAGAAAAACGCTTTTTGAATAGAAACAAGGTCCTAACTATAACTACCTAATATATATATATATATATATATATATATATATATATATATATATATATATATATATATGTATATATATATATATTCAGTGAAAAAACCATAGGTTTCAGGCACGTTATAGTTAGAAATTAGCATTTAAATAACCTTAGAAATTCAGTGAAAAAACCATAGGTTTCAGGGGTGTTTTAGTTAGTTGGACATTTCACTCGTACAAAACCATAGAAATTCCCCCGTTATAGTTAGTTCAGCTAACTATAACTTGCGCGCCCGCAATGCACTGCTGATGATGTCACATATTACATCACTCATGACATGGTCAGTGACATCACTCATGACATCACTGATGACATCTCAAATGACATCACTGATGACATCACTGATGACATCATCCTTGTGATAGAGTGGCAGACCTCCTCTCACCCTAATATAACCTTTGATACACACACTCAAAAATACAAACTAACATTTTCAAAACAATGGACATACCAATACCAGTTACAACACACCTATTCAGTAATTCCAAGATCTACACACACATCCACTCATTCACCAACAGTCCCTATACAGTCACTCATACATGTACTCACTCATCATATGTACTCATACACCTATACATCCTGTTACACACCGCCACTCATCCATAGAGTTACTCACACACATAGTCACACATGCAAACAAAGTATCAAACATCCATTTACTTGCATATACAGTTATACACACACTACCACACTTACTTCTACAGAAACTTACACATACTTACTCTCTTAAACAATCACTTATAGAAACACCTACTTATTTGTACAGGAACTCTTCCAATCTCTCACTCTCACATATACTCACTTATATACACCAATACTCACATATACTAGTTTAAAACATATGTAGTTACTCATAAAGACACTATTGAGACAGTCATTCACTCACTAACACACCCATACTCATACTCATCCACCTATACAGTCCTGCACACATGCTGTCTTCAACACATACAAACAGTGAGTCACTCATTCATGCATCTATGCACTAAGTAATACCCCCCACCAAACCATACAGACACTCAGACACTCATACTGATACTCAAAAAACCAACTAATAACCCATATAGACACTCATGTAGCTACTCACCAACCCATGCAGCCACTTATACACAAAGTGAGAGACTGATACAGATATTTTCATATTTAAACATTACTCACTAACCCATGTTTTCACTAAGATACACTTAGTCAGTTATACAATCAATTTTACAAAACAAAATCATCCATTTAGACACTTATATACCCATTTATTCTTCCATCGACCTTGAGATATACATATATAAAACATATTTAATTTTCAGAAAAACACACATTCACTGGATGATGTCATCAGTGATGTCATCAGTGATGTCATTTGAGATGTCACCAGTGATGTCATGAGTGATGTCACTGACCATGTCATGAGTGATGTAATAAGTGACGTCATCAGCAGTGCATTTCGGGCGTGCGAGTTATAGTTAGCTGAACTAACTATAACGGGGGAATTTCTATGGTTTTGTACGAGTGAAATGTCCAACTAACTATAACACCCCTGAAACCTATGGTTTTTTCAGTGAATTTCTAAGGTTTTTTAAATGCTAATTTCTAACTATAACGTGCCTGAAACCTATGGTTTTTTCAGTGAATTTCTAATGTTTTTAAATGCTAATTTCTAACTATAACGTGCCTGAAACCTATGGTTTTTTCAGTGAATATATATATATTTATTATACTATGTATACATGTGAAAATGTCTCGGTCCCCTGTTTGCCTCGGTGGCACGGAAAAAATGGGTGGAACTGACGTCAGCACGCCGACGAGGTTCTCTTATGGCTCCGATGACGTCATACGGTGTCGCGAGCGGAGCCGTGCTATTATGACGTCCTCGTTGACGTGGGAGAGCTAGGAAAGAATTTCCGTGGAATGCTGGTGCAGGGGATATTCACCTAAGTGTTCAGGCTAGTCCTTTGGGAGCAACTGTTTATGTTGCCACTCCAGAAACCGAAACCAGTGATCCGAGGGCAGAGGCCCTGCAGATGGCACACGAGGTGGGGTGCCCAGTCGTGTGCACCGGCGGGGCAGCGAAGTGACAAGCACCACAACCCACAAAAAAGGTAACGAGGGCACTGAATAACACAGGATCTTCTCTTTGTATCTGGCAGGAACAACGAAGTTAAAATGCCCTAGTACCAAAATGTAGAATTAGTGCTACAACGGTCTTCAAGAGGACCTGCGATGCCGCTTCTGCCTCCCGTACCCTGGAGGTGGCACATGGGTCACGCGGTACGGTCATACTGCGGTGGGACGCACACTCGTTGACCTCTCATGGCACTGCTCCACACTTCAGGGAGGACGCTTTCCATTAGCTATGTTTTCTGATGACATCTCGCGCCGACCCCGTCCAACAACAGAACTCCTTTAGATCCAAACAGACTCTTCCACTCTCTCACCGGAAGTGAAACCAGGCCACGCGGACACTTTCACAATACAACAGCCGGGAATGCACTTTTCGGTAAAAAAAACACGTTCCTTCCTCCTAATTAATCAAATAAACGTCTCACTGAAGAACAGGGGCCAGCTTCGATCGGTAAACAGCCGTTACAATGACTTTTTTACTTTGCGAGACCATTACAACGCATGCATTACCACGCATGCGTTGTACATCACGAAGTCATTACTTCGCAACGAATTTTGTTGTAAAGGTATGTATGGTAAATGACCATGCGTTCTAAAAAACATGTAGACGATCCATGTCGTTGTAAGGAAACAGAGGCTGTTCCGTTTCCTCACAACGACGTGCACCGCCCCTCAGAGACGACGTGAAGCAGGAACCACGAGGAGAGAGGAACCATGAGGAGTGAGAGGTAAGGGGATTGGGCATGGGGTGGGGGTTTCTTTTCTAGGGTTTAGGGTAGTGCAGTGGTGTTTGGGTGGTGTAGGGGGTCGTGCTGGGGGTAGTGTTTTAGGGTTTAGGGTAGTGCAGTGGTGTTTGGGTAGTGTAGGGGGTCGTGCTGGGGGTAGTGTTTTAGGGTTTAGGGTAGTGCAGTAGTGTAGGGGGTTGTGCTGGGGGTAGTGTTTTAGGCTTTAGGGTAGTGCAGTGGTGTATGGGTAGTGTAGGGGGTCGTGCTGGGTTAGTGTTTTAGGGTTTAGGGTAGTGCAGTGATGTTTGAGTAGTGTAGGGGGTCATGCTGGTGGTAGTGCTTTAGGGTTTAGGGTAGTGCAGTGGTATTTGTGTAGTGTAGGGGGTCATGCTGGGGGTAGTGTTTATGGTTTAGGGTAGTGCAGTGGTGTTTGGGTAGTGTAGGGGGTCGTGCTGGGGGTAGATTTAGGGTTTAGGGTAGTGCAGTGGTGTTTGGGTAGTGTAGGGAGTCGTGCTGGGGGTAGTGTTTTAGGGTTTAGGGTAGTGCAGTGGTGTTTGTGTAGTGTAGGGGGTTGTGCTGGGGGTAGTGTTTTAGGGTTTATGTTAGTGCAGTGGTGTTTGGGTAGTGTAGGGGTAGTGCTGGGGTAGTGTTTTAGGTTTAGGGTTTAGGGTAGTGCAGTGGTGTTTGTGTAGTGTAGGGGTAGTGCTGGGGGTAGTGTTTTAAGGTTTAGGGTAGTGCAGTGGTGTTTGGGTAGTGTAGGGGTTCATGCTGGGGGTAGTGTTTTAGGGTTTAGGGTATGGCAGTGGTGTTTGGGTAGTGTAGGGGGTCGTGCTGGGGGTCGATTTAGGGTTTAGGGTAGTGCAGTGGTGTTTGTGTTGTGAGGGGGTCGTGCTGGGGGTAGTGTTTTAGGGTTTAGAGTAATGCAGTGGTGTTTGTATAGTGTAGGGGGTTTAGGGTAGTGCAGTGGTGTTTGTGTAGTGTAGGGGGTCATGCTGGGGGTTGTGTTTTAGGGTTTAGGGTAGGGCAGTGGTGTTTTGTGTAGTGTAGGGGGTAGTGTTTTAGGGTTTAGGGTAGTGCAGTGGTGTTTGTGTAGTGTAGGGGGTCATGCTGTGGGTAGTGTTTTAGGGTTTAGGGTAGTGCAGTTGTGTTTGTGTAGTGTACGGGGTCGTGTTTTAGGGTATAGGGTAGTGCAGTGGTGTTTGGGTGGTGTAGGGGTCATGCTGGGGTTAGTGTTTTAGGGTTTAGGGTAGTGCAGTGGTGTTTGGGTAGTGTAGGGGGTCGTGCTGGGGGTAGTGTTTTAGGGTTTAGGGTAGTGCGGTGGTGTTTGTGTAGTGTGGGAGGTCATGCTGGGGTAGATTTAGGGTTTAGTGTAGTGCAGTGGTGTTTAGGTACTGTAGGGAGTCGTGCTGGGGGTAGTGTTTTAGGGTTTAGGGTAGTCCAGTGGTGTTTGTGTAGTTTAGGGAGTCGTGCTGGGGGTAGTGTTTTAGGGTTTAGGGTAGTGCAGTGGTGTTTGGGTAGTGTAGGGGTCGTGCTGGGGTAGTGTTTTAGGGTTTAGGGTAGTGCAGTGGTGTTTGTGTAGTGTAGGGGGTCATGCTGGGGGTAGTGTTTTAGGGTTTAGGGTAGTGCAATGGTGTTTGTGTAGTGTAGGGGGTAGTGTTTTAGGGTTTAGGGTAGTGCAGTGGTGTTTGTGTACTGTAGGGGGTCGTGATGGGTTCTAGTGTTTTATGGTTTAGGGTAGTGCAGTGGTATTTGTGTAGTGTAGGGGGTAGATTTAGGGTTTAGGGTAGTGCAGTGGTGTTTGGGTAGTGTAGGGGGTCGTGCTGGGGGTAGTGTTTTTGAGTTTAGGGTAGTGCAGTTGTGTTTGGGTAGTGAAGGGGGTCGTGATGGGGGTAGTGTTTTAGGGTTTAGGGTAGTGCAGTGGTGTTTGGGTAGTGTAGGGGTCAACCAACATGAATTTGTCCTTGTGTGATGTAACCAATGCTCATGTAAAGCACTCCAATACCTGACCAGTCTGCACTATTTAAAACTGCAAAAAACAAAAAATAAAAAGTGTTTTGCACACTTCTGTCATTGGGCTATACGTGGGCTACCTCTGGGTGATATTTGTGCTACATTTGGGCTCTTTTTTCTCTGGTGGCCATCTTGGGAGACTTATTTGTTATGAAGTTTCCTAATTTCCTCATTTACTACAGTCTCCTCAGTAGGAAATGCTTTCAGTTTTTTACTTTGATTCCATCAAGAAGGCATTCAGATGTGTCACACATTTGCCATAAATTCAGAATGTTAGCACTCTAGTTGTTCATTAGATCACTGTAGTAAAGTTACTGCTCACCAAGGAGTTAACTGGAAGTCTACTGCTGGTATTGAAAGTGATTGTTTCAGTCTGCATGTCAGAATTTTCTAATGAAATAGAAGAGGATTTGAGATCTCACTTAAAACATTCCCTAAATTTTCTTTTTGCAGCACTAACCATAATTTCTTTGGCAAAATGAACCCCCTCATTTTGTTCCTTTTTAAATTAAATGTTTTAAGTGTTACCAGTTTATTCCAATCAAGATGGCTTCAGGTGTGCCATACTTTTGTCATAAGTAAGGCTGTTAGCACTCTAGTTGTTCTTTAGAACAGTCTGGGAAGCTGCAGTAGAACACAAAGGCATCAACTGACAGGCTGCTCCTGTTGAAATATAACAGGAAGATATTTGAGATCTCACTTAAAACATGTCCTAATTTTTCTTTCTACAGCACTAACCATAATTTCTATGGCAAAATGAACCCCCTCATTTTGTTCCTTTTTAAATTAAATGTTTTAAGTGTTACCAGTTTATTCCAATCAAGATGGCTTCGGGTGTGCCATACTTTTTTCATAAGTAAGACTGTTAGCGCTCTAGTTGTTCTTTAGAACACTCTGGGAAGCTGCAGTAGAACACAAAGGCATCAACTGACAGGCTGCTCCTGTTGAAATATAACAGGAAGATATTTGAGATCACACTTGAAACATGTCCTAATTTTTCTTTCTACAGCACTAACCATAATTTCTATGACAAAATGAACCCCATCATTTTGTTCCTTTTTAAATTAAATGTTTTAAGTGTTACCAGTTTATTCCAATCAAGATGGCTTCAGGTGTGCCATACTTTTGTCATAAGTAAGGCTGTTAGCACTCTAGTTGTTCTTTAGAACACTCTGGGAAGCTGCAGTAGAACACAAAGGAATCAACTGACAGTCTCTGCCATTGTTGGATGTACATGTTTTACTGAGAATGTCAGACTTCATTCTCACATGACTGAGAAAGATAATGTGAATTTACAGAAAATATGCTCTCATTTTAGCTTCTGGAGCACCTTCCAAAACTGTATGGGACAAGCATGTGAAAATAGTTTTCTCTCAAACATGATTCATGATATCCCAGCAGAAGGTTTTTCACAGGGTAAAATCACCTTAGAACACACCACAATTCCTGAAATTAGTATGGTACCATCAACAAATGAATTCTAATGTAACTAAAGTCTGTTATCACCCTTTATAGTTCTCCTTTTGGTAACCCTCAAAATCTTCGATTCACTACAATGCATTTCAATGGGGTACTATCATTTATATTGGTCCCAAGATGGCTGCCAGCAATTCCAGGATGAAGTGCTGACAGCCAATCAGATCTCACGATGACATGTGTGGTTAGGCTCCGCCCAGATATATATGTGTTTTTACTTTTGATTTTCTCAGCAACTACTGAACGGATTTACACCATTTAACAAAAAGGGTTCTTTCTGAACTAAGAACTACCTCTTTGCCAAATTTGGTGTAATTCCGTTCAGCAGTTCGGGCTGTAGCCATGACTAAAGTTTCCTATGAGAAAATGAATGGGGAAAACACGTTTTGGGACCCCCCTTTTTTCTCGGCCCCCGCTTGACGAATCACCCCGAAACTTTCAGGGTAGGAGCGGACCGGAGCGGGCCATAAAGTTTGAAAATTTCGCGAAGATTCGTCAACCGACGCAAGAGTTATTTCAAATAGAATGTTGCGGATTTCCTATGGAAAATAGGTCCTAACTATAACTATCTACTGGCGACCGCCAGCAGATAATATATATATATATATACATATATATATATATTCTTAAACTTTTAGAAACACTCAGTCACTGGATGATGTCATCAGTGATGTCATTTGAGATGTCATCAGTGATGTCATCAGTGATGTCACTGACCATGTCATGAGTGATGTAATATGTGATGTCATCAGCAGTGCATTGCAGGGGCGCGAGTTATAGTTAGCTCAGCTAACTATACCAGCCGAATTTCTCTGGTTTTGTACGAGTGAAATGTCAGTCTAACTATAACGTCCCAGAAACCTGTGGTTTTTTCAGTGAATATATATATGTATAGTTTTTTTTTAAATGTGATAATGAAGAACACCAAAAGGTTTTTATTTAGTACGCTGAGTCTCTTACCCATATATGAAATTTCTTTTTCCCTTTTTTTCTGTTTAGTTGTGACATGGGCTCATGTCACAAAAAACTATAATGCACTTTAGCACTTTATTGGTGTGTCCATACTCAGGGAGTACTAGGACCTCAGATTGTTTACACTTTGTATTGCACTAAGTTTTTACAAAATTGCATTGTATATAAAAAGCATATATCATGGCTATGTCAAAACATGACCAAGGACTGGTAAGGGAGAATGATATGATATGTAGAAACACTGGATCAGAGTGTGAAAAAACACAATGTATTTATACGGTCATATTCTAACTGCATATTTTGCACAAAGCTAAAAATATTGGGAGCTTATATATAAGAATTTTAATTAAATATTTAATATATTTATATTTTTATATATTTGAGTGTTTCTATATATAATGTGTATATACAGCAATTTGGATCAGTAGACATATGACGTAGGAAAGTCTATGTGAGGGACTCAGGAAGCAAATCAAATCAAATCAGCTTTATTCGGTTTCGCATTCAGAAAACCATAAAAGTTCCAAACATCCAAAATTCGTTAAAACATAAAACAATAAAATTACATATGAAATACACACATAGCAAAAAAAAGACAAAGAGGGGCCCCATTAGGACTGCTACACAATCTAAAAGATGACAATGGAGTGCACACCATAGCTAGCATTACCCTAGAATAGCCCTGATAACAGAAGCAACATGGGCCTCACTGCCTTTTTTCGGACCACAAAGAGGTTACTAAGCATCCAGACAGGCCCTGGTTCTTACAGTAGGTTTTAAATAACCCACGATAAAAAATATACAATCAGCATTCAGCAATTGCAGGTACAAAAGTGCGGGACGAACCTGGTTAAAATTCATCTTCTTTAATAAAGGGAATAAAAAATATCTCCGGGGTACCTCGTAAAATTTACAAAAGAACATAAAGTGTAGCAAATCCTGTGGAGACTCTCCGTCGCAGCCACAGGGTGCTAACACCTGGCCAGCCAGCAAAAAATGAAAAAGGTCCAGTCGAAACCTAGACAATAAAAACCGCTCATATGAAGACAATGACCCCAGGAGATAAGGCTCAGTAGATGGGTTTGTTTTTAACATCAAGAATTTGCGAACACTGGGTTTGCGCACTTCTCGCTCGTCTCTTTCTAAAGACTTTAAACTCATAAATGCTTTTTTGACGAACTCCACATCCTTTTGTACAATAGAATCAGGCTTCAAGAATAATCCAGGACGGCCCAACTCATCAAAACAACGTTTAATATATTTTAGCCATGGTATACGGGACATATTGTCAAGGATCATACATTCCTTTATAATCTGCTGAATGAGGGCTAAATCCTTGTTCCACCAGCACTTAAGCCAAAACACTAGGGGGCGCAAAGCCAGGGTATCGCATAAATAAGGCACCCCCAATTCCTCATGAGCCACCAAATTCGACAAACCGCTTGGCACTCCCAGTAAACGCTTCAAAAAGGTGTTCTCTACCACATGCAGGACATCTGTGGCAGTATGCCCCCAGATTTCACTGCCGTAGCAAGTGAAATCTGGGGGCATATGCTTTTTGGGGGCATATGCTTTTTGCCTGATAGACTTTCAGCATAGCTGCAATTGGGCGCTTTCCCATCTTAGCAGCAAAGTTAAAAATAGCAGCGTTTACCCTTGCCAGCTCCCCCTTTTTCTTCTGAATAAGTGGTCCCCAATTCAAACGATCGTCCAATAAAACCCCCAAATATGAGAAGACAGTCGTCAAAGGAACCTTCTCGGGACCTACTGTGAATAAAAAAGATTTCTTGGGCCACGTCCCTACCTGCAATATATATGATTTTGCATTATTGATTGCCAGATCTCGGGCCCCCATAAATTTTAAGAAGGCATCAAGCAGAGATTGAAGACCCCTAGCAGTTCTGGCTATAAGGACGGCATCGTCCGCATATAGTAGGACGGGTGACCCCCGACGCCCTACATACGGAAAATCTGCCCCAATATCTGTTAAGGCTCTATCTAAATCGTTTATATAGAGGTTGAACAAGAATGGAGCCAGAATACAGCCTTGCCGAAACCCCCCCAATGTCAAAATCACTAGAAACACGAAGGTCCCGAGAGAATCCAACATTGGCTTTGGTGGCCCTATGCAGATCCTCTAGGAATTTAACGATATTGCTCTCAACCCCCATGGCCCTCATGGACTGCCACAGCTTGACCCAGTTGACACAATCAAAAGCGGACGATAGGTCCATGAACGCCAGGTAGATCGTACCTGGGCGAGCAAGCGTATACTTACCAAGGATCATGTAAAGATTGAGGCATTGGGCCACGGTGGAACGCCCTGGGCGAAATCCATATTGGATATCAGAAATTATCTTGTGCTCCTCCGCCCAGGTAGATAATCTTTCTAATAACACCCCACCCACGACCTTTACCACAGAGTCAAGAAGGGAGATCGGCCTATAGCAAAAAGTGCTATTGCGGTCCCCCTTTTTAAACACGGGCACAATAGTTGAAGTAGCCCAAGACTCAGGACAACCGTCCCTGGCCGCAGCATTGAGCACAGCCACGAGAACCGGTGCCCAAAATGGTGGATCCGATTTAAATAGGTCCGGTGGGATGCCATCCGGGCGCTTTATTACAGGTCAGCCCAACAATCCCTGCCTCAACTTCTTTCTGCTCAAAAACCACAACGGGGGTATCCATAGCCCGACCTATCTGGAGAGTTTGTTCCGAGGGGCATTTAAATATGGACTTGAAATGGAGTACCCATTCTTCCTCGGTAATGTGCGAACCCAGATCTCCCCCTACGTCGTGCACAAAAAACGGTCTATTAACAATACGCCAAAACCTTGAGCTATTCCCAAGGATACTCGTCTCTAGCATCTCCCTCCATGCCTCCTCCTTCAAGGCACCCTTGCATTTGGCCAGTGACTGTTTGTACTCATTATGGCGGGCACGTATCAATAATTGATTTCTAGGAACAACATTTAGAGACTCAGGAATCAAAATTATGTGTCTCGCCATGCCAAAACTGCATTTAAGCTGTGAATTTTGCGTAATTTTGCACATGATGGTGGCATGTTTCGCTAGCTGACTGTATTTTAGACAGTGAATTTTGCGTAATGTACATAACAATGTTTACATGTAACATTACATTTAGATATTTCTATCAGTTTCAATATCTTGGATATAGCCGGGCACGAAATAAGCCAAAGATCTGCGCAATTTAAAATACAATGTGTGAAATCAGACGGGTAGTCTGTTTTCCATGTTTATGAACTAAGTATGCACTTGTCACTTTAAAATGGGAAAAAAAATGTAGCATGTCATGTGATCAAGGCCCTTGGTGGGTTGAAACACGTCATGGCGGCACAGCACTGAAAATAAATGAAATATTACACCAAATAAGAGGAGTCCGTGCCTTTTTTGATTCCAGCTTTAGAGGATCTAAGAAAGAAGGAGTACTTGATATATATATATTTATATATATATATACACATATATATATTTTTTTTTTGTAAGGAGTAGTCTTCGCAGGAATCCCAAAGAAAACAGCGGCACACCAGAGGACAGCACAATAGTTTATTGTGCACACAAACAATGACGCGTTTCAGCGAAGCCTTTAATAAATATAACGCGTCGTTGCTTGTGTGCACAATAAACTATTGTGCTGTCCTCTGGTGTGGAGCTATTTTCTTTGGGATTTCCGCGAAGACTACTCCTTACAAATAATATAGCGGCTGCTGCCGCTGCTGCAGGCACCGGCATCGCAGGAGGTGGATCGGCAAAGTGCTGCAGTTTTTGGGAAATATATAGCACCAATCCACCAGGTAGGCCCATCATTTCAGCTATTGATAGTCTCTTGGAGAATGCCTCGATCTATTTAGACCATTTTTTGTTCTTCTATGTCTGCAGTTTGCCATCTTACTGCCGTGACAGCATGGATTTTATATCCAAAGTCTCGGATACACCATGGCAGCCTAGCTACATTCTATGTACAGTAGATGTGGTATCACTCTACACCTGTATCAAACATGACTTAGGAATTCAGGCTTGTAAACACTTTTTTAAGGACAGACCTATTGCTACCTATGACCACTCCAATCTACTGCTCGAGATACTCCAATTTTGCCTTGAAAACAACTTTTTCATGTTCGGCAAACAATGGTATAAGCAACTGACAGGGACTGCCAGGCAGTTGCTCTGCGCAAAGCTACGCGTGTATGCTCATGGGGTGGTGGGAGGCGGAGTATGTGTGGTCGGAGATTTTTGACGAGTACCCCAAATACCTGGTCCTTTGGACCAGGTATATTGATGACATTTTTCTTATCTGGGATAGGCCCCAAGAAATCCTAGATGATTTTCTTAATGCCATCTCTATAAATGACCTAAACCGCAAGTTTACCAGTAAATCTAGTACAGAGAAGATTGATTTTTTGGACGTAGAGGTTGGGGTTCAGGATGGGACTTTTGAGACCAGATTACACAGGAAGGAGACAGCTGGAAACAGCATCCTGCATGCAAGGAGCCACCACCCACCAAAACTCAAGTGCAGCATCCGCTATGGGGAACTCCTCAGAGCTAGGAGGAACTGCAGCACCCTGAAAGCCTATGAACTAGAGGAGGGCCGAATGATTGACAGGTTCCTGCAAAGGGGCTACACACGCAGGGTTCTGGAGGAGGCTAGACACAAGGTCAGGGGTGTGGATAGAAAGACTCTGCTCAAACCTAAGCCACGCACAAACAACAAACCCAAGATCAGGCTTATTACAACTTACAACTCGAGTTACACTGAGGTTCAGGCTATAGTCAGGAAACACTGGCACTTAGTCAAGCTGGATCAAATCATAGGCAAACTGGTGAGTCCCAACCCACAGATCACATACCACAGGAGTCGTTCTTTGAAGGACATGCTAGTGCACACACTAATGGAACCAGGCAAGTCGCAGAGTAGTACTTGGCTGAGGGAACTTCCCGGTTTCCACAAATGCGGCAAATGTAAGGTGTGCACACACAGTACGAACATCAAGTCCTTGGACTTACCAAGTGGGAAACAACACAAGATCAAGCCTCTCATTTCCTGCAACAGTGACTATGTGGTATATGTGCTTGTATGTGTGTGCGGCATGAGGTATGTGGGGAGCACAATCTTTCCCGTTAAGAAACGCATCCTTGAACACCTAAGGGCAATTCGTAACAATGTTAGAACATATCCCATGGCTAGACACTGTAATTCCTCACACGGTTCTATTCCAGCTGAGAACCTCAAAATCTCATTTTTTGGTATTGACAGGGTGCCAACCAATACCAGAGGTGGAGACAGGGAGAAGGCCCTGAGAAGAAAGGAATCTCGATATATATTTCACCTCTGCAGCAAATCCCCACGAGGCCTCAACCAGGATGAGGAGCTCCACGCTCATCTGGGATAGCTCCCCTCGCAGACATTACAGCCGTTTGCTGCACAAACCCCCCCCCCCAGCCATGGGACATATGTACGAGAAACCCCCATCCCCCAAGTAACCTCCATTCCCCCTCCTCCCGGTCCTTTTTCCCCCAACTAAACCCCACACTGATCAAATGTTTTCTTGGTCACTGGACCTTTCTCCCCTTACCTAACATTGATTAATGGCTCCATTGGTCACTGGACCGACTTTCATCAGTATGTTTATGCTCCGTCTCTTTGGGCATCTGAGGATATCTCTGTTACACCTCAAAATATATGAACTTGCATTTTATCATGTTCACATGATAAACTGAATGAATTTCTGTTTCTCTTGTTTATTGTTTTATTTTTCAACTATTTCTTTTTATACACGATAAATTGTAATGTTTATTTATTTTGTGGGAAGAGACATACATATATAATTTCTTCTTTTATGTTTGTTGACTCAATGGAGTCTTTTTTCTCAAATATTCAATGGCATTATGTATGTTGAAATGCCAAAGTCTTTTTCCTATGTTTATCCCCTTTGGGACAGTGTTTCTCTGCCTATAAAGAGAACACTGCCACAATGTTTCCCCAACTTTGAAAAAAACCGTCAGGTCGAACCGCGTCAGTGAGAATAAAGTTATTGTTTGGACTAACCTGGTGTGCGGGCCTTCCTTGCAGTGCGGCGGCGTCAGCAACGGATTTTATATATATTTATTTATTTATATATATATATATATATATATATATATATCCACACATATACATATATATCTATCTATATATGTTAAGGTTTTTTAATCCTACTTCCTAACTATAACGTACCTGTAACCTTTGTTTTTTTAGGTGAGTATATATATCTCTACATATGTATGTGTATATATGTATGTATGTATCTATATTTTTATATATATATATATATATATATATATATATATATGTGTGTGTATATATGTAAATATATATATACATCTATATACGTATATATATATGTAAATATATATATATATATATATATATATATATATATATATATATATATATATATATATATATATATATATCAAAGTAAGTCCTTTTATTTCATTTCAAGCCACCGACAGTGCAGAAAGAGACCTACGCGTTTCGGCCTGAGCCTTCGACAGGGTCATAGAGTATGTGTGTATAGACAAGCCATTTAAAGGGAATATTCCCTCCAAAATTACCTCCACAATTTAAAGAGACACAAACACAATGTTTTATATATTTTCACATTTTTTACATTTTTTTCATTTTTCCACACTTGCTGCACTTTTCATTTAATGTAATAGATAGGAAACAATAAATTATTAAATAGACCCACATATTGTTAATCCAACTCGTCACTCTTGTGGTGTTTAGTTGTTATATGTCATTTATTTTGTTTATATTGTTATAGTTTTCCAATCACGGTTAAGTACCCGTATGTTCACAATTTCACCCATCACATGTCATTTATTTTGTTTAAATTGTGATTGCTTTCCAGTCACGGTAAAGTACCCGTATTTTCACTATTTAACTAATCACCTCACTATGTGGGTCAATAATACTTAACAAATGTCTCCAATAAAGATTGGTGAAATGTTTCCAAAAGGAGAGAAAATAAAGATTTAGATTTAGATTTAGAACCTAATGAAATTAAAAACGTATTCTCTATACTTCATTTTAGTCAGGGTTAAGTGATGAGTACGTGTGCAAGAGTAAAAATACACTTGGGATCAATATAGTGCACAAGAGTGTAAAAAGACATGAGAGAATGTCTAAGGAGATAAGGATAAAAATGGAAAGTACATTAGAAATTAGAGATTTGAATATCGGGAACTCGTACGTCATTCCTGAGTTGCTGTTTATTAAGGTTTGTTTATACATGTCAGAGGGCAATATCCTATTATCTATTTATTCTATATAACTTACAATAAATAAATAGATAAATAGATAAAATTCACCTGGATATACCAAATGGTACCTTGATATTTATATAACGTGCTATCATGCTCATAAGCAGTATCCTCATGTTTAAAGTGCTATTGTTCTAATAAACAGTACCTTGATATTTAAAGTGCCATTGTGCTGTATGCAAATATCCGGACCATATTCCCATGCTTAAAACTGGTCTCATCCATTATTAAGGATGAAAGGAGTCATATTTATATTAAGCCCTGGGGGCATTTCAATCCTTAGAAACAAATCAGCTTTTTTCTAAAGTGCAAAGTGCTGTAAGCATTACAAATTGCAATTTGCAGCTTTTGAAGGTGGAAAGTGCGTAAGCATTACAAATAGCAACAATATATACAATCTATTTGAAGATATGGATATGCCCAATTAGTAAGATACTGCATGCAAGTCAACAAACTCTACAAAAGAGTTTCTGTTTTCATAATGTTTCATAATATCATTCCATATAATCCTTCAAATCACAAGATTATATCCACTCTCCCATGTCAATTAATATCATTCTAAAACTAATTCATCAGGAATTTATGAGATATAATCAATGTTAAAAAATCATCATATTAACACATCAAGAACCATGTCAAGTTCATGGGTTTAAAGCCTAAAATCAATCTACTTTAAATGTTCATTGTTATATCATCGTAGTGCTCTTAACATGAATGCTTCTATCTCCTGTTCGTATCAGAGATGAGCTACCCAAGGAGTAAATCCTTTTCTTACAAATCCTTGAGATTTCAATAGTTCTTAAATATCAGTTTAAATGTGGATGTATAGTTCAGCATCGGCATTCAACCCATTGGGGGTCTCTGAACCCAGTAGGAGGCTCTTCTTCGACTCTTCACTTCGTAGTTCCAATTCCGTGTTGCCTCCTCTTGTTTTTTTCTGTACTTGAGCTTATTGATGGCACTGCCCACATATTGGATTCCGCATTGAGATTCCAAGACATACACTACGGATTGTGTTTCACAGGTAATCTTCTCCTGTATTTTACTGTTCGAGCCATAGATGGTTTTATATTCGCTTTTATTCTTGCCATACCTGCAGGCTTTGCATTTTGTACACTTGAAAAAACCTTGTGTAGTGGCTGGTAGCCATGTTGCTACATTGATCTGGGTGTCCACTGGTCTCATATAGGAACTTGTCAGAAGATCCCCCAATGAGGGTGATTTACTGTACGTAATATTTGGTTTCTCTGACAGTACTTTCTTTAGATCTTCGTCCATGAGTAGAACCTTCCAGTTGTTCCTGAGTATATCTCTAATTTTGGTACTTGATGTGTTAAAATTAGTTATAAATCTCACTTCTTGTTCACTTTTTCTTTTAGTTTGATTCCAATCTGTGTTAGGTGCTAATAACATTTCTCTTTTCTTTGCACTAGCTCTCCTCAGAGCATCTTTCAGAACTTCATCCTGGTATCCTCTGTTCAAAAATCTCATGTACATTTCCTTTGCTTGGTGTATAAAATCCTCCTCCTCTGAGCAGCACCGTATGACTCTCAAAAACTCCCCATATGGGACACTCCATTTCAAAGGTAGAGGGTGCTCACTGTTGGCATGGAGTATACTATTTGTGCTGGTAGGCTTTCTATACATCTTACTGCAGATTTTATTATTTGCGTTGATGTATATTGTGGTGTCCAAATAGTTGATCTCATGATCTTGTATATCAAAGGTAAATTGAAGATTGAACGTATTCTGTTTCAATGATTTTAGAAAAATTTCCAGATCCTCTCTTTCCCCTTCCCATATTAGGAAGAGGTCATCAATTAATGGGACCCACAGTATTATCTGTTCCATCTTCTCCTTGTTTGACTCCTTCCATACTTCCTCCGCTTCCCAAAGCCCCAAGAATAAATTTGCATGGGTCGGGGCAAATGATGTCCCCATGGCTGTCGCTTGGGTTTGGAGGTAGTACTTGTTATTATAAATGAAGACATTATGGTGCAAACAAAATTCTATCATTTGCATCAATATGTCCGAATGTTCCAGCAATGAGACTGAACGTGTTCTCAAGAAATATCTGCAGGCCTCCATGCCATCATGATGTTGGATTGAAGTATACAAAGACACTACATCCACAGTAGCCATCAAATAGTTTGGTTTCCAAGGGAGCTCATTGAGCCTTTTGAGGAAATCTTGCAAATCACGTAGATAGGATGGTAAGTTTTTCACATAGGGAAAAAGAAAAATATCTATGAACCTTGACGTGTTCTCAAATAATGCTCCTATTGAACTGACTATCGGTATGCCTGGCGGGTTAATTAGATCTTTGTGCACCTTCTGTAAAAAATAGATAGTGGGAGTTATTGGATGAGAGGTGTTCAAATAATTATATTCCTCCATATCTAAAAGACCTCTTTCTTGCCAATATTTCAATTTTGAGGAAAATTGGGCCATATGCACTTGGACAGGATTATCTGGGAGTATTCTGTAATGTTTTTTGTTCTTAAGTTGTCTGTTTGCTTCTGTTAAATATTGTTGTAGACTCATAATTCAATATTTCCCCCTTTATCGCTCGGTTCTATAATGATATTTTTATCATTCTGTAGATCTTTCAGTGCTTTCCATTCCTTTTTCGTTACATTCTGTTTGGCCCATTGTTTTCTTTTTTCTGGTCTGGTGGTCTCCGTTGATGCCATATTTTTTAATTCATCTGTCACGATTTCAGAGAACAGATCAATTTTGTTACCAACAGGTAATTGGGGGCAGTATTTGGACTTAGGTTTACACCCACTTTTAGATGTCATATCTGTAGGAATTTCAAGGTATTCACAAAGATCCGCTTCTGATAGCTGTTCACTGGGGGTGCTTAGTAGCCCTGATGCCTCTCTCTCCAGACATGTTAGAGATTGTAATGTACTGAGATCATTTGCTGTAATAATGGAGGGTTCCATACTGGGTTGAGTTTTCTTGACATCCCATTCTCTATTTTTCTGTAGGTAGTGTATTTTCAATTTCAACATCCTCGTGAATTTATAAAAGTCTATTCTTGTACCTACAAAATCAAATCCCGCATTGGGGCAAAAGTTCAGTCCTTTATTTAGAAGGGTCCTATGGTTATCATTAATTCTTTTCTTGGAGAGATTAATGACCAGATTATTGTCTTGTGCTTTCGATTTCATTAAAGCCTCTTGTT
The DNA here is from genome assembly GCA_963921515.1 of Calotriton arnoldi. NCBI lineage: Eukaryota > Metazoa > Chordata > Amphibia > Caudata > Salamandridae > Calotriton > Calotriton arnoldi. The sequence goes on from CAWUFW010019926.1 coordinate 62,984, forward strand.
TTGCGTTCCTCTTCCTCTTTTTGTACCTCCCCTTGGATCTTCTGGTTTTGCGGGGTTTTCCTGGGTCACATTTGTTTTTCCCCTTCCTTTTTGTCTTGTTGTCATCTGGAAGAGCCTCATTTTCCCCGAAAAATCCAGCCTGAGGAAAGGTGTTTTGGGCTCCTCGTCCCCGAACTTGCTTCGGAACTCTCCACACTTGAGGTGGCTGGTCTGACGCCAGTGGTATTGATTGCTGCAGTTTTTTAGCATATAGATAGTCACATTTTCTTGCAAACGTGTATATTCGTCCTGCAGCATAATCTCTTTATCTCTGTTAAACGTTTTTTTTTTTTTTTGTTCCACCTCTTCTTCGTGTTTATCCAGCTGTTTTTCCATTTTCAATAATGCGCTCTTTACATCTTCTCTGTCCTGCATAGTTTCCAGGACATCCTCAAGTTCTTTTATTCTAGCTACTGCTGTTGTTAATTTTCAATCCACATGTGTAATTAATGTCCGCATTTATTTGTTGGAGCACTCCGTTGTATCTTCCTGCCATTGTTTTGACAGGTCAGGGTCCAGGTCACTCAGGGTTGGTAACACAAACATTCTTAGACATCTCGGGATCCTTTCACACTCTAAATAGTTGTTTAATGTGGTCAATTCCCACCATTTATTTATCTCTGTAATCCTAGTTTGTTCCAATTCTCTAACTAGTTTCAAGGGGGATGTATCCATTTTCTGTCGGTCCTCACCACTTGCTGTTTGATCTTTATGAAAAAGCTCTTTGGCTTCTAATTCCCTCTTGGCACGTTGATCGGTCATGATTTCAATTGACAATTTTTTAACAATTTTTTTTTACTATTTCTCTGCTTGCTTCCAATCGTTACTTCTATGGAACAATAGATTTTGTAGTCCTTTCTGTCTATTTTTCTCTTTTTTCCTTTTTTTTCCACGTTGCTTAGTTGATGTTGTTGCCACTGTTTTTACTCCCGAGATTAACAGCATTCCCAGATTAGCTCATGCGCTAAACCTTGTTCATTCAAGTTGCTTAGTTGATGTTATTGTCTAAACTCGTTCTATGAATGATTCCTTTTATTTGTGCTTAATGATGCCACTGTTTATTACTCACAAGATTAACAGCATTCCCAGATTAACTCGTACACCAGACCTTGTTTGTTCAAATTTAGTCCATATTAAATTCTGTATTAATTCATAAATGCCCCCTCTGTGTAATCAGTATTTTCTCCTTGAGGGATGTATTTCAATTACCTTTTCCTCCTTGTGCAGTGTGTGTTTTACAGTTCGATTGCGTTGTCGAAATGTGGCAATTTTTTGTCAATAAAGATCTATTCAGGACAAGAAACCATTTGTTTGATGCAAAACCTGGCCTGGAATCCGCTCGTGAGTCTCCGTTTTCTGAGGTTAATTCATCACTCGCCAAAAAAACAATATGTCGGCACAATTAAATGTTTCCCTTCATCCAGACGGAAACACACTCCATTTGACTCACGGGCTCCACCGCTGCAATACCACTACTATTTTTACTTACAGTACCGGAGAGGTTTCCCGCGGCCCGATGTGAGGCTTTGACTCACCGCTTACGCCTCCTCCGAGACGCACACCATGCAATCTCCACCCCGCTCCCGGGACACAGCGAGTTTCCTCCCTCTTACCAGCAATATTTCCTTTCCGAAGCCTTTCTCAGCTTGACGAGGTAGAGACAGGTCTCAAAAGAAACTCCTTCAGGTCCATAAGAAGCCGGTCAACGAGTCCCGTCTCATGCAGCAGGTGCTTGTTTGTGTGTGATCCGGCAACACACCATAGAATCCAAGATTTCTTCACCACTCCAAGGGCGTGGAAGAAAAACAGCACAGTCAGGTTACTGCAAGTTCAAAGTAAGTCCTTTTATTTCATTTCAAGCCACCGACAGTGCAGAAAGAGACCTACGCGTTTCGGCCTGAGCCTTCGACAGGGTCATAGAGTATGTGTGTATAGACAAGCCATTTAAAGGGAATATTCCCTCCAAAATTACCTCCACAATTTAAAGAGACACATACACAATTTTTTATATATTTTCAAATTTTTTACATTTTTTTCATTTTTCCACACTTGCTGCACTTTTCATTCAATGTAATAGATAGGAAACAATAAATTATTAAATAGACCCACATATTGTTATTCCAACTCTTCACTCTTGTGGTGTTTAGTTGTTATATGTCATTTATTTTGTTTATATTGTTATAGTTTTCCAATCACGGTTAAGTACCCGTATGTTCACAATTTCACCCATCACATGTGATTTATTTTGTTTAAATTGTGATTGCTTTCCAGTCAGCCTAACTATAACATCCCTGAAACCTGTGGTTTTTTCAGTGAATATATATATATATATATATATATATATATATATATATATATATATATCCACCACCACGCTTACACTTTCTAGTAAGCAACGAGCCACACCGATCCAAGGTTCTCCGATTACATTTATTCACGGGCACAAAAAAGACGCGTTTCGAGCTCAACAGCTCTTGGTCACATGACCTTTACCCTGAGTACACATTTTTTTTATAACTTTAGCAAACATCACACATGATGCAGACATTGAAAAAAGACTATATACAAACCCAATTCACCAATACTAAAAAAGTGTAAAACATATATACCACACCTTTGTCCAAAACAAAATCATCGTGCATTTGACCTTATGTGTTTTACAAACCAAATTAATTTTATACATTTTCACTAAATTTTCGTAATATAAATGTCATAATTATCAGACCAATTCAAAATTAAATATGTTCAGTTAGAAAGACCCTACTTCATAAATCTCCACACAAATCATTATGGGTATAGTACCCCGTATATATGTATCACATTGCATAATTTTCTATTAAATTGTTTTAACACTTTACAAAAAATAAAATGGTTTCTTTCTCAGAACCTCCATAGATTCAACATAAATCATGGTTTAGTACCTTCTATAACATGATATCCTAATTCACTAGCTTTTGAAAAAAATATACTAGATGATAGAGAGCGGTTGTTCAAAAAAACATCCGGTTCCCCGTGCTCATACTTTCTATATTTAGCTGTGAAGAAGGTGTTCAAGTAAATCCATAATGGATCTGTAAAAAACAAAATCAACAATTCAGTTAGTAACATATTCTATGCATTTTATACAGATAGTATATTCAATATTCCCAATTCCTAAGAATATTGATGGAGTTGAAAGTATTCAATCATAAAGAAACACACTCAAATTCTAAGAATAATTTGTCATTGTATCTAATATTCTCACACCTAACTTTGATTCTCAAATTAGCAAAACACATGTCAAATAAGGAATTAAACAGTGAATATTTACAGTGAATTTAAAATGATATCTTCATATAATGTGTAAACTCCAGTTCCTGAATTCATTATTTATAAAAGGCAGAATTACAGATGCACATGCATCTCCTCATCATTATTCATTCCAAATGGAGAAACGCTCCCTGCTTGCAAGATAAACCTAGATTCGGATCTCCTAAGCGATTGGACTCGATTGCCTCCTCTTGGGTTCTTGGGGATAGTGTCTAATATATATATATTAAGAACCAATAAGCTCTAGATCTGCTCACCTCAAATGTCTGCTTTTCTATCAAAGTCTTTAAGCATAGGATTAGCACAGTGCCATAAACGCCGAGATAGAAAGGGACAAAGATCTACAGTGTCGCTGGTGCTGAGAGTGCTCTGTACAGGAGCTGCTTTCCACCTAAACTTGAGAACTACCCAGAGTTCTCTGCTTCTTTTTTTGCATAATTTATGAGTCACTCTATGCCTGAAAGGGTATTGTTTTGACTAATAATGGGTGCTCCCTTGTGTCTGGACAAAGCTATACCTCTCTGAAGAGCTCTAATTAGAGCGAAACACTGTGTCAGGGGTTGCTTTTACTCATTTCAGGTTGGCTTGAATGGTATTTTACCAATTCAAAGCTGTAATACTGTGCCTGGAGTGGTAAATGGCTTTTGTCATTTTACAGCTCGGCATGAACAGCACTGTGCTAGTTCTATGCTTAAAGACTTTGCTGTAGAAATGGCAAAAGACTTTGTCCCTTTCTATCTCGGCGTGGATGGCACTGTGCTAATCCTATGCTTAAAGACTTTGATAGAAAAGCAGACATTTGAGGTTAGCAGATCTAGAGTGTCGCTGGTGTTGAGAGTGCTCCATTCAGGAGCTGCTTTCCACCTAAACTTGAGAACTACCCACAGTTCTCTGCTTCTTTTTTGCATAATTTATGAGTCACTCTATGCCTGAAAGGGTATTGTTTTGACTAATAATGGGTGCTCCCTTGTGTCTGGACAAAGCTATACCTCTCTGAAGAGCTCTAATTAGAGCGAAACACTGTGTCAGGGGTTGCTTTTACTCATTTCAGGTTGGCTTGAATGGTATTTTACCAATTCAAAGCTGTAATACTGTGCCTGGAGTGGTAAATGGCTTTTGTCATATATATATATATATATATATATTATTTTTTTTGTAAGGAGTAGTCTTCACGGAAATCCCAAAGAAAACAGCGGGATATGTATGTATATATAGATATATATATATATATCTATATTCACTGAAAAAACCATAGGTTTTAGGGACAGTTATAGTTAGTTGGACATTGCACTCGTACAAAACCCGTGAAATTCCCCCGTTATAGTTAGTTCAGCTAACTATAACTCGCGCCCCCGCAATGCACTGCTGATGATGTCACATATTACATCACTCATGACATGGTCAGTGACATCACTGATGACATCACTGATGACATCTCAAATGACATCACTGATGACATCATCCAGTGACTGTGTGTTTCTGTAAAGTTTAAATATGTTTAATATATATAGGGAAAGGCGTATTGAAGAATGAGTGGGTGTATAAGTGTCTGAATGGATGATTTAGTACGTGCGTGACTGACTCTACAAGTGAGTGATTAAACGTATCTTACTGAATGCATGGGTTAGTGACTAAACTGTGTGAATGTCTGTATCCGTCTGTTGGTGTGTAAGTGGATGCATGGATTTGCGAATAGCTACATGAGTGTCTATATGGGTTATTGATTGGTTCTATGAGTATCTGTATGGGTGCCTGAGTGTTTGTGTGGATGGGGTGTGTGCGACTGTGCATAGATGTGTGAGTGGGTGATTCACTGGGTGGATGGTTTCAAGAGTGCATCTGTGATAGACTGTATGGGTGGGTAAGTGTGTGTAAGAGTGTGTTAGTGAGTGAATGTATGTCCCAGTGGTACATGTGTGAGTAACTACATATGTGAAAGGCAGTATATATGTGTATTGGAGTATATAAATAGCTATAAGCGAGAGTGAGTGATTGTGATAGTGGCTGTATGGATGAGTGTGTGCTTGTATCAGTGATTGTATAAGAGCGTAACAATGTGCTAGTATTTGTATGATTAAGTGAGCTGGTGTGTGTATAACTGTATAGGTGAGTAAATGGCAGTGTGTTTAATTATTTGCATGACTGACTAGGTGTGTGAGTACCTCTATGGATGAGTGGCGGTGTTTGAGTGTCTATATAGGAGTAAGAGTGCAAATGATAGTCCTGTACTGAGTGACCATAAGTATGAGTGACTGTACGGGTGAGTGAGTGGATGTGTGTGTGTAGACCTAAGAATCAGTGAGTGGGTATGTAGTTATTGGTGTTGGAGTGTCTATGGTTTTGCGAATGGCACTCTGTAATTTAGATTGGGTGTATCAAAGGTTATATTAGGGTGTGAGGAGCTGCATCAGATTATCACGTGGATGATGTCATCAGTGATGTCATTTGAGATGTCATCAGTGGTGTCATCAGTGATGTCACTGACCATGTCATGAGTGATGTAATATGTGACGTCATCAGCAGTGCATTGTGGGCGCGAGTTATAGTTAGCTGAACTAACTATAACGGGGGAATTTCACGGGTTTTGTACGAGTGCAATGTCCAACTAACTATAACTGTCCCTAAAACCTATGGTTTTTTCAGTGAATTTCAAAGGTTTTTTAAATGCTAATTTCTAACTATAACGTGTCTGAAACCTATGGTTTTTTCAGTGAATTTCAAAGGTTTTTAAAATGCTAATTTGTAACTATAACGTGCCTGAAACCTACGGTTTTTTCAGTGAATTTCAAAGGTTTTTTAAATGACAATTTTTAAATGTATTAATTTTTATATTAATTTTTTTCATACTGATTTACTACATTTTTAGAAACAATTTCTTTTACATATTTTATTTTTTAAATTACATTGTAATTACATTATACATTACATTACAAAAAATACTTTCTCAGAATGAATTACTTTAGTTTAAATACTTTGCACATAGGCAATAGACTTTTAAGTACAGTAGTTACAGTTGTTGCAATGGGCAACACATTTTCAAACACAATGCAACATTCAGCTCAATGTGAATTTCTAGTTAAATGCAATTAGTTACTTTATGGATTACTTTTCTAACCACAGGACTGGATCCTAGATTCAGTCCTGGTACATCTCCTGTAAAAAGTTGAGTAAAAGCGTTTTGGTTACAGTCGTGATTTTTAAGGAATATTATTGTATTTTAAAAGTTGACACTTAGAAACTTTTTCTCATAGAATCACCAATGTTATCCTATGGAAGGAAATTCACTTAGCAGGTAAAAACTGTTATCGTTACTTTTTCTTACTCAGTGTTGGATCCTGGATCCAGCACTGGTGCATCTCCTGTAAACAGTTGAAAGAATGCGTTTAAGTCATACAGGCGATTTTTAAGGAATATTTGTAGTTTGTGAAAATCGACACTTTGAAACTTTTCTGCTGAAAACCAGACAATGGATTCCTATGGAAGAAAATATAAGTTACTGGTAAGTACGGTTAAAATTACTTTTCAGGACCAGTACTGGGCTGAAAGATACAGCACTGAGGTCTCTCCTTATAACAGGTGAGTAAATCGGAATTCGTATTTCGGCTGATTTTAGAGGAATATTTGTATGTTTCAAAAATCAACACTTAGAAACTTTTTCAGCAAAAAGCAGGCAATGATATCCTATGGAAGGAAATTCAAGTTACTGGTAAGAACGGTTAAAATTACTTTTGAGGATCAGTACTGGGCTGAAAGATGCAGCACTGAGGTCTCTCCTGATAACAGATGAGTAAATCGGAATTCGTATTTCGGCTGATTTTAGATGAATATTTTAAAGTTCCAAAACTCCACACTTAGAAGACTTTCCAAGTGAAACCAGTCAATGTTAGCCTATGAAGGAAATTCAAGTTACCGGTAAGTACGGTTAAAATTACTTTTGAGGATCAGTACTGGGCTGAAAGATGCAGCACTGAGGTCTCTCCTGATAACAGGTGAGTAAATCGGAATTCGTATTTCGGCTGATTTTAGAGGAATATTTTAAAGTTCCAAAACTCCACACTTAGAAGAATTTCCAAGTGAAACCAGTCAATGTTAGCCTATGAAGGAAATTCAAGTTACTGGTAAGTACGGTTAAAATTACTTTTCAGGACCAGTACTGGGCTGAAAGATGCAGCACTGAGGTCTCTCCTGATAACAGGTGAGTAAATCAGAATTCGGATTTCGGCTGATTTTAGAGGAATATTTGTATGTTTCAAAAATCAACACTTAGAAACTTTTTCAGCAAAAAGCAGGCAATGATATCCTATGGAAGGAAATTCAAGTTACTGGTAAGTACGGTTAAAATTACTTTTGAGGATCAGTACTGGGCTGAAAGATGCAGCACTGAGGTCTCTCCTGATAACAGGTGAGTAAATCGGAATTCGTATTTCGGCTGATTTTAGAGGAATATTTTAAAGTTCCAAAACTCCACACTTAGAAGAATTTCCAAGTGAAACCAGTCAATGTTAGCCTATGGAAGGAAATTCAAGTTACTGGTAAGTACGGTTAAAATTACTTTTCAGGACCAGTACTGGGCTGAAAGATACAGCACTGAGGTCTCTCCTGATAACAGGTGAGTAAATCAGAATTCGTATTTCGGCTGATTTTAGAGGAATATTTGCACAATGGTGAAGGGAGGGGGCGGGGCCTGAGGTGACATCTGTGCAAACGCGCCCCGTGGCGCGTTTTAAGTTGGGGGATTAAGTCCCCTTGAATCATGAGGGTCCCTACGGGCCAACTAGCCCACCAGGAACCTCCAGTATGCGCTAGGGGCTGCGTTGCAGAGACATGTACAGAGGCCACACCCCTTTTACACCTCTCTGCAACGCAGCTCTGTGGCGCTTTCTGGACGTACCTGTTGGGCTAGTTGGCCCCCAGGGACCCTCAGGATTGAAGAGGATTTAATTCCCCATCTTAAAACGCGCCACGGGGCCTGTTTGCACACATGTCACCTGAAGCCCCGCCCTCCCTTCACCACTGTGCAAACGCGCCCGTGGCGCGTTTTAAGTCGGGGGATTAACTCCCTTGAATCCTGAGGGTCCCTGGGGTGCAACTAGCCCACCATATACCTCCAAAAGCGCCATAGAGCTGCGTTGCAGAGAGGTGTAAAAGGGGCGTGGCCTCTGTACACCTCTCTGCAAGGCAGCCCCTGGCGCATACTGGAGGTTCCTGGTGGGCTAGTTGGCCCCCAGGGACCCCCAGTATTCAAGGGGAATTGTTCTCCTCTGCAAACGCGCCAGGGGGCGCATTTGCAGAGTGGTGAAGGAAGGGGCGGGGCCTACGGGCCCGATCGTTTTTTTTTTCTTTTTCTCTCTGAAGGGGGGCTATGTGGCCCCCTTCCTTTTTCCTATTTTTAGGCCCTGGGGACCCCATCCCCCAGGGCCTTACCCCTTTTTTTTAAATTAAAATAAAAATAAAAAACGGGAAGGGGGCCGCGTGGCCCCCCTTCCCTGGGCCTGTATTGGCCCCGGGGACCCCATCCCCCGGGGCATGGCCTCTTTTTTTTTATTTGGAGGGGGGCTGCGTGGCCCCCCTCCTCAGGCCATTTAAGGCCCCGGGGACCCCATCCCCCGGGCCGGCCTTGCACTTTAAAAAAAAAAATCCCAATTTTTTTACTTTGGGGAGGGGGCTCCGTGGCCCCCTCCGTGGCCACTTATGGCCCCGGGGACCCCATCCCCCGGGGCCTGGCCTCTCGTTGGGGACTGTGGGGGTCCCCAAGCCCCCACAGTCCCGCCGGCTCCCCGTGTCCTACGGGAGCCGGCATTGCTTACACATGGGGAGCTGCTAAGATGCAGCTCCCCATGTGGAAAGCATCGGCTTTGGATATTGGAAGAGAGAGCAGGTTTCCTGCTCTCTCTTCCAATATCCAAAGCAAGTTTGCAATGACAGGACGGGAGCCGCGAGGCTCCCGTCCTGTCATTGCAAACAGCAGTGTCCCGGGGTAGGCACTCCGGGACACTGCAGGAGCCGGCTCCTGGGGGTGGCGGTCCCCAGGGCCACCACAGGCTCCAGGAGGGGGCCGGGCGGCCCCCTCCCTACATTTTGAAAGCCCCGGGAGGTGGTGGTCCTCGGGGCTTGGGGTCCAAAACGGACCCCCATTTTAATTTTTCTTAGTGCCCCGGGAGGTGGTGGTCCTCGGGCGTGTGGGGGCTGGAGCCCCCACATAGGTTTTTAATTTAAAAAAGAAGCCCTGGGGAGGTGGTGGTCCTCGGGCTGCGAGAGGGCTCAGAGCCCTCCCGCACCATTATACATAAAGCCCCGGGGGTGGTGGTCCCCGGGCTTGGGGGCCCTTAGAGGCCCCCCACACATAAAATTAACCCCCCCAGCATGCCCTCGGGACTTGGCCCACCCGGGGGCCACTAACATCGAAGCGCAGGAGACCGCGCTTCGATTTTTTTTCGGCAGGATTCGCGCTCCCTGAGCGCATCCTGCCGATTTAAAAAAAAAAAAATTTTTTTTTTTTGCCCAGGGGGTCCTTGTGGGACCCCCTGAGCAGACCTTGGGGGTCAGGGTGTTTCTACCCTGCCCCCTTTGTTCGGTTCTACCGAGGGACAAAATGGCTGCCAACACTTCCTGATTTGGAGTGTTGACAGCCAATTAACATAAAGCTCGTGCTCGGGAGGATCCGCGGCCCTAGATATATCTATCTTTTTACTTTTGATTTTCTCAGCAACTACTGAACGGATTTACACCATTTAACAAAAGGGTTCTTTCTGAACCAAGAACTACCTCTTTGCCAAATTTGGTGTAATTCCGTTCAGCAGTTCGGGCTGTAGCCGTGTCTAAAGTTTCCTATGGAAAATTGCATGGGGAAAACGCGTTTTGGGACCCCCCTTTTTTCTCGGCCCCCGCTTGACGAATCCCTCCGAGACTTTCAGGGTAGGAGCGGACCGGAGCGCCCCACAAAGTTTGAAAATTTTGCGAAGATACGTCAACCGGCAAGAGAGTTATTTCAAATAGAATGTCGCGGATTTCCTATGGATAATAGGTTGTAACTATAACTATCTACTGGCGACCGCCAGTAGATAATATATATCTATATATATATATATATATATAAATCCACAGTCCTGTTCCTCCTTCTACATTGAGGGGGGTTTCAACACAGGTACGGACCGCAAAAAATCTCCACAGAGTCCAAGAGAAACGATTCGCTGTTCTTTTTATTATTTATATCACCACAAGTGAAACAGACAAGTGTCCTCCCCAGACGCGTTTTGATCGCACACGGCGATCTTGATCATATATATATATATATATATATATATATATATATATATATATATATATATAAAGCAGCCACAATCCTGAATCACCAACGTCACAGTGATACACAGGTACGGACCACAATGTGGGTTTTTCCAAAGTGCAGTGCTTTATTGCAGAAATTCTCAGCATCAATCAAATGTGTCAGCAAGTGCCCAGCATGATGCTTTTCGACCGCGTTACCACGGTCTTGATCACATGACGCGCTGGACCTATTGCAACCCTTAAATAATGACAAAAGTGAAAATGGTTCAACCACCCCCTTAAAAAATCATAGAGCTAAAAGACATACTGGGCAGGCACTTCATTGAAACAGTCTTATACATATTAAAAGAAAGTCTCCCTGCCTCAAAATTTCTCTAAAGCGTTTTAAAATTGATGGAACATTTCAACAGAGTCATAATATTAGGCTAAAACCAACAAACAGTTATATTTTATACACGTAAAAACAATGTAAACAATACAAAACCCAGTGGTAATTGCGGTTCCATCCTGAAATAACTATGTAGCAGCATGATGGTAAAATGATCCAAAACCAAATATATAGAGCCTATACCAGTACTAATGTCTTGATTAATAGCTCATAAGAGAAGCGCTAAAAAGTGAAATACAAGTGCAAAAATAGTGCAAATCATCAAATATTGCCAACTATTGTCCACCATAATTGGCAACCAGAAAATAGCAGCTAAGCCAAAGGCATGCCTATTTCATATGTAAATAAAGTGCAAGTGCACTGTAAACATACGGCAAAGTGCAAAATCATGGCAAATTAAACCCAACTGAATAATACAGCTAGTATAATATATGTACAAATAAAGTGCAAGTGCAATATTGAAACATATTACTAGTGCAAATCAGTAGATGTCAATGCAGCTCGTCATGGGAAATATGAACAGGATACAGTACATGAATTAGAAAGGGGCCTAAAAACAGTTTAAAACTCCATCTCAAACCAGGTAAAACCAGGTTAAAACCAAGTTAAAAACTGAGCTTAGAAAACTGAGATTCAAAAACCAGCCTAGACCAGAACAATACAGAACGCCATAAAGTGCCATAGGGTCGTAGTAACACCAGTCTATAAAAAATTGTGCAGGTCTTCTCCTGTATTAAGGCCATTGGGCATCTTAGTATCTAATAACAGGATAAACTGGGATTCTAACTGATGGAGTTTCTTCTCTCTGTTACCACCTCTAATTGACTTAGGCACTGAACCTATTAAAAATAGCTCAAATCATTAAGATTGTTGTTGTGAACTAGTTTAAAATGACGAGCGACAGGATAACTTGGATCAGAGTTAAGTACTGCACGGAGATGCTGGAGTATCCGATTAAACACCTGCAATTTAGTACTGCCAACATATTGAAGATGGCATGTACATTCTAATATGTAGACTGGAAAATCAGTTCTACAAGTAAAATGTCCCTGGATCTTGGTGGGTTTGGACTCAATGCAGTATTATACTCAGAAGTGTTTTTTCCAAATTTACAAGCTCGGCACAAGCTGCATTTAAAAAATCCTGTCCTTCTGGATAACCAGGTGCTGGAGGCACTAACCTCTGGGCTTGTTTTGACAAGTGCATCCCTCATAGAGGGTGCACGTCTAAAGGTCAGGGAAGGAAGTTTGGCAAAGTTTGAGACAAAGTTAAGTCTGTCAACACTATAGGCCAGTTCTTGTAAATAATCTTCCTTATTTGCTTCTCCTGGCAACTATAAGTGGTTATCAGTCTAACTGAGTCAATAGGTTCAGATGAATTGCTAGAAGTCTCAGAATGGATAGAGATGGTATTAGTAGTGGTGTTCTGTAAACATACCTCTCTACTGTGGCTATTGGCCCTTAACATAGATGGTTTCAAATCTTTGATTTTGTAGCCCCGAGCACTAAAGCGTTGGAGAGCGTCCGACTGACAGAGTTTAAGATCTGCGTCAGAGCTACAAATTCTCCTTATTCTCAGAAACTCGCCATATGTAATACTCCTGATCAGATGGTTTGGGTGGGAGCTACTGGCATGAAGTACAGAGTTTCCAGCTGTGCTCTTTCTGTGGAGCTTAGTATGTATTTTGTCACACTCAATGTATAACTCCACATCCAAGAACTGTACACATTTGTTACTAATGTGGGCAGTGAAATTCAAATTCAACATATTATTGTTGATGGTTTCAACAAAGTGATTAGCAGATTCTATGGATCCTTTCCATATCACACAAACATCGTCTATAAATCTCCACCAATGGAGTACATGTACATCATATAGTGCTTTGTGGGTACTCCTGAGGACATGCTCCTCCCACCAGTCAACATGTAAACACGCATAGCTGGGAGAGAAGCATGCCCCCATCGCCACACCAGATAGCTGCAGATAGATCTCTTTGTTAAACATAAAATAGTTGTTCATAAGGCATGTCTCAATCATTTTTAGAATCATGGCATTGTGTTGATACAAATGAATACTGCGTTTAGCTAAGAAATACTTGACCGGTTCAAGACCATCTGAATGGTGAATGCTTGTATAAAAAGAACAAATGTCCATTACAATAAACAGACAATCCTCCTCCCATTTGACGGTTTGTAATTTGGAAAGGAAGTGGCCAGTGTCTCTAATAAAAGAAGGGAGATTTTCAACAAAGTCATGTAAAAAATAGTCAACATATTTAGACATGGGCTCTAAGAGACTTTTCTGAGCCGATATTATTGGTCTCCCTGGTACTGGTGTACTATTTTTGTGGACTTTTAGAATGAAATAGAGTACCGGTGTTATCGGATATTCACACTTTAAAAAGCAGTATTCATTCTTGCTTAAAAGGCCCATACGCTTCCATTGGGCGAGATCTTTGAACACAGTATCTTGCCTGAGATCATTGAATGTAGCTTTTCTATAGCAAGCAGCATCATTTAGGTGACGTGATGCCTCCTCCATGTAAAGGGCTTTTGGCCACAACACTATGTTGCCCCCCTTGTCCGCCTTATTGAGGATTACATTGCAGTTATCCTGTAGCTTGCGCATAAGGTTAGAATACTGCACATCCAAATGCCTTCATTGCTTCTGTTTGCGCAAGACAGTTTTATTCAGTTTCTTAAGGTCCTCAATGACACAGTCACTGAATATGTCGATTGCGTATATATGTAAATATGTATACATCTATATACGTATATATATATATGTATAAATATATATATATATATATTGCCTACTGGCGGTTGCCAGTAGGTAGTTATAGTTAGGACCTAGTTTCCATAGGAAAAGCATTTTTTGACTTGCCTCTAACTTTAGTGTAGTTTGACCAGTCTTCATGACATTTTCCAAAAATGAGTCAAAGTAGGTTCTGGTTATCACGGAAAGTTTGGGGGCGATCCGTGCAGTGGGGACCCAGAAATAGGGGTGCGAAAAAAGGGTGCATTTGTAATGTTAATTCCCATAGGAACGCGTTGTCGAACCTGCAGCCCGAACCACTGGATGGAATTACACCAAATTTGGCAGAAAGGTAGATGTTGTTATGCAGATTGTGCTTTTTGTTATTTGGTGCAAATCCGTCCAGTAGTTTTTGAGAAATGTAGGGCAAAAATTATAGATGTATCTCTGGCGTTGGATATTTTGCGACAGTTTTGCAATTAATCGCGGATACATGCGCCAACAGGAATGCTTTGATTGGCTGGACGCAACCTGAACAGAATGTTGCGGCTGCCATTTTATCATCCGGGAATGGTTCCCGGGACTGAAACTTTGTGTGAAAACCCGCATAAGGGGTCAGGGTGGAGATACTCTGACCCCATGTTTGAGAAATGGGTGTGTTAGTGACACAAGTTATGTGTCTAAAATCATTTTTTTTGATCGCACACGATATTCACAACCACGCTGTGACCGCCAGCACGCCCCCCATGTACCATCGTGGGAACATTGCGAATATCGTGACATCATCGCGAATATTGGTAAAAATATACATCCTCACTTGCCACTGTCACGCATTCATGTATGCACTCACAAACTCACTCAAACACTTATACACCCTTTCACATTCCCACTCACACACTTATACACCCAGACACATACCCAATCAGATACTTATGCACTCACTCATATACCCATTCAGGTACTTATGCATCCACTTACAGACTCACTTGGAGAGTGACGCATCCATGTACAGACCAACTAGAGACTCATGCTCCTACTTGGAGACTCAGTCATAGACTCATGCGTACAGTTTCATACCTACTTAGAGACTCTTACAACCACTCATAGAACCACCTGGGCTCTCATGCACCCATGCATAGACCCACTCAGATATTGATGCACCCACACAGACTCACTCGGAGAGTCACGCACCCATGTACAGACCCACTAAGAGACTCGTACACCCACGGTTACCGGAGTCATTGTGACAGGAAGTAGGGTTCAAACACAGTTTTTTAAACAGTTACTACAAACATGTACATTAAGTTAGTAATGTGTGTATTGTAATAGTTAGAATGAAGTTTTTAAGTTAAAATTTTGGAATGTGGTAGTTGAATGCCTGCTTTTGTTTTGCAATTTCGCTACATGATCGCGATCATCGCGACTTCATTGCGAATATAATTAAAATCTAAAGAAAAAAAAACTACGTTTATTAATCCACTGAAGAGAATACAAGCTTATAAAAATACACCTCATAGAACCATTTTAGATAGAAAATACAATTTAAAAACCTTAAAAATGTAATAGAAAAATCATAGGTTACATTGACGTTATAGTTGGGAAATAGAATTTGAAAAACCTTAGAAATTCACTGAAAAACCAAAGGTTGCAAGGAAGTTATAGTTAGAAATTAGCATTTAAAAAACCTTAGAAATTCACTGAAAAAACTAAAGGTTACAGGGACGCTATAGTTAGGCTCAAGTTTCACTCCTATAAAACCAGAGAAATTCAATAGTTATAGTTAGCTGAGCTAACTATAACTCGCGCACCCGCAATCCACTGCTTATGACCTCACATATTACATCACTCATGACATGGTCAGTGACATCACTGATGACATCTCAAATTACATCACTGATGACATCAGGCACCTATTCACAGACCCACTCACAGTTTCATGTACCCACTCACAGATGTACTCAAAGACTCATACAGTTGCTCATGGACTCAGTCAGATACTCGTTCATGCAGTCAGAGATCCATTCAGACACACACCCAACTCACAGACTCTCTCAGAGACTCATGAACCCACTCACACACCCACTCAGAGACTCATTCACCCACTCAAACACCCTATCAGAGACTCACACTCACTGACAGACCCACGGAGAGACTCACATACCCACTCACACACCCAATCAGAGACTTACGCCCAGTCACAGACCCAGAGACTCATGCATCCACTCACACACCTACTCAGACACTCGTGCACCCAGTCACAGACCCACTCAGAAACTCAAGCACCCACACACACACATACTCAGACACTCACACACCCACTCACAGTCCCGCTTTGACAATCATGCACCCACTCAGGGACTCACACATCTATTCACAGACCCACTCAGAGTCACACACACACTCACAGGCTCACTCAGGAACTGGGACACCCACTGACAGACTCACTCAGACACTGATGCACCCACTGACAGACCCACTCAGAGACTCAGACACCCACTCACAAACCCACTCACACACTGAT
The DNA here is from genome assembly GCA_963921515.1 of Calotriton arnoldi. Taxonomy (NCBI): domain Eukaryota; kingdom Metazoa; phylum Chordata; class Amphibia; order Caudata; family Salamandridae; genus Calotriton; species Calotriton arnoldi. Next base: position 79,282 of record CAWUFW010019926.1, read on the forward strand.
GCATCCACTTACAGACCCATTCATAGAGTCTGACACCCACTCACAGAGCTACTCAGAGACTCATGCACCCATTCACATGCCTACTAAGAGACTAATGCAACTAGTCACAGACCCAGTGAGAGACTGAGACACCCACTGATGGACCCACTCAGACACTGATGAACCCAATGACAGACCCACTGAGAGACTTAGACACCCTCTCACAATCCCACACCAACACTAACACACCCACCCACAGATGCACTCAGACTCAGACACCTACTCACTGACCCACTTATACAATGACACATCCACTGACGGACCTATTCAGAGACTCAGACAGCCACTCACAGACCCACTCATAGACTCATGCCCCCACTGACACGTCCACACAATCACTAACCCACCCAATCACAGACCCACTCAGAGACTGAGACACCCATTGATACACCCATATAGACCCACTCAGACACTGATGCACCCACTGACAGACCAACTCAGAGACTCAGCTGTATGGGTGACTGACTCAGTGTGTAAGTGTAAGTGGCTGTATGGGTGCATGAGTGGGTTTGTTAGTGTCTGTATGTCTGTATGTGTGAGTGGCTGTATTGTATAAAACTGCTGTGCGAAACCATTTTTTTAAATTGTGTTTAGACAAATGCCAAAGCCAACACGTTTCGGAGGCTGTCGTCTCCTTGTTTAAGGAACAAGGAGACGGCAGTCTCTGAAACGCATTGGGTTTGGCATTTGTCCAAATGCAATAACATAAATGGATATATATATATATATATGTATATATATATATATACTAACTAATAGCGTCTCCAGTAGGTAGTTATAGTTAGGACCTAGTTTCCATAGGAAGAGCACTTTTTCATTTGTCAATAACTTTGGCATCGCTTGAAACAACCTTGCAAAATTTTCAAAACTAGAATGATGCTCACTTCAGCTGCTGTCTTGAAGGTTTCATGGTGATCCATCAAGCGGGGGATGAGAAAAAAGGGGGGCCCAATATGCGTTTTCCTCATGTTAATTCCCATAGGGAATTTAGACACAGCTACAGCCTGAACCGCTGAACGGAAATACACCAAATGAGGCAGAATGGTAGATATTGGTCCAGAGAAGTGCCTTTTTTATATTTGGTGTAAATCCATTCAATAGTTAGTAAAAGAAATTCAATATGTATATATAGGGACGTGGATCCTCCCAGGATCCAACAGTACCCGGGCTCAAATCTGATTGGCTGCCAACACTTCAACCCAGGATGTGTTGGCAGTCATCTTGGGACTTGGCTTCAGCTGAGCACTAAAACATCTTAAAAAAAGGATAAAGGGCAGGGTAGGAATATCCTGACCCCCTGGACTCCTAAAAAAATTCTTTTTTAAACAGAACATTTTGGCGGGAGCTCCCGCCCTTCTCTATTATTTAGCTCCCCAGTGGGCCAGGTCCTGGGGACATGCGGCCATAAATAAAATGTAAAGAGGGGATGCACGGGGCCCTCCGTCTTTGTGCTCCGGGGACTGCCTCCTCCCGGGACTAATTAAAAATAAATGGGTATGCTTCATGCATCCCCCCGGGGACCACCAGCTCCCTGGGGCCAAATGCTGTTTTAAAATAGGAGGGGGGCCAGGCAGCCCCCCTCCTGGACTGTTCCTGGCCCCAGGGACTGCCACCTCCCTGGAGCAGGCCCTACTGAATTAAAGGAGGGTGCCACGCAGCCCCCTCCTGGAGGCATAAATTGCCCTAGGGACCCCCCGGGCCGGCCGCTGCTATGTCCCAGGGTGCCCACATCCAGGACAAAGCTGTTTGCTGTGGCTTGGCAGGAGCTTTAACCGCCCCCACCAAGCTGCAGCAAACACTCCACTTTCAGCAAACGAGAGCAGTAAAAATGCTCTTGCTTTCTGGAAGCTGAGAGTTCATCTGTTTCCCAGCCCACTGTGAAGTGAGCAGGGAAACAGACAAATTGCTTCCACACACAGGGAGCTGGATATTTAGCAGCTCCCTGTGTATGAAAGCAATGCCAGCTCCTGCAGGAGGTGGGAAACTGGCAGGGACCACGGGGATATTCAGGCTCCCCACGCAGCCCTACTGCAGACTTGGAGCCCTGAGGGCACCCAGGAAACCATGGTCAGGCCCCGGGGGATGGGTTCCACAGGGCCAAAATCAGCCAGTGGAGGGGGCCGTGCATACTTGCTTGTCATCTGCTGCTGAAACCAAAGATCGTGTTCTAAACTTTCAAAAAACTGGAAGTATGTAAACTTGCCTAGAAATCCCCCTGTTTGGCCCCACCTCATATACATTAGCAGTATGCTACGTCTTCCCACCCTTTTCCCAGGATAATGGACAGCTTAGTAAATGGTTCCCCAGAGCGCATTTCCCACCGATTTTGGAGTGCGGGTCTTGATGCCTAGGAATACGATCACATCTGCACCAAACAAAGAAGCACAAGGGGCCAGATGTATGACCCTTTTTTGGGTTGTTTGTGACTGCTAAAAAGGGTTGTGGTATGTACAACCCCTATTTTGCGAGTTGGTAACCTATTACCAACTTGCAAAATAGAGTTTGTGAGTTGCTATTAGAAAGGGACGTGCCAAGGACGTCCCTTCCTAATAGCGAGTCGCACTGATATGTACGATTGTTTTGCGACCCAATTACAGTTACCACCTACTTCAAGTAGGTGGTAAGCCAGTCACAAATGGGAAGGGATCCCCAGGGGCCCCTTCCCCTTTGTGAATGTAGGACTCACAAACCACTGCCTACCCTTAAAAAATTAAAAGAAAATTTTTCATTTTTTTCTTCTAAACACTTCCCATTTTCCTTTAACGAAAACTGGCGGCATTTGGGGAAAAAAAGTTGCTTTATTTAAAAAGCAAACACAGACATGGTGGTCTGCTGTCCTCAGCAGGCTACATCCCTGTGTTACTGGCCATTGATGAGGCAGGTCATTTGCGACCCCATTGGGAATCGCTAAATGTGTCTAAGACACATTAGTACATTCCAATTTGCGAGTCACAAAAAATCACAATTTGCGACCCACAAAACGGAACTGTTGTACATCTGGCCCCAACTTCTGTTAAGTACAAATCATCCAAGTGTGTTTTCTCTGCAGTTCCACCTTGGAAAGTTATTGAGGAAAAATCACATTAGCAAAGTTACAGACACACAAGGTCACTGGAGACATTTCTTCGGCATCGTTTACACAGTTGTAGTGTAGGAGACGCACTTTACATTTACCCAATGAGGTAGGACTTACTAATTAGCCAGTAGAAAGTACTCCATTTTGGTAGAGGTGTTGCACGAAATGGTGACCTCTTCTTGGATAAATACGCAGGGAAGGATTGATTCTTCCATGATGCTCATTCCACAGACAAGAAACCTCAACGGGAAGTACTTACAGATATCAACAAAGCAGGAGCCCACGTTGAAGCTCCACTTCTGTAAAGGACTAATCATCCTAACTTCATGTGCATGGCCAAGGCAAAGCAGGTGTGTTTTCTGTAATCTGTGATGGAGGTGTTTGCATCCTTGCTTTTTTCAATTGCAATATCTCATGTAGTGACTGTGATGAGAGGGTTCTTTTTGTCATCTGCTGCTGAGAGCAGAATCCATGGTTCTCCCTTTTAAATGCCTTAAGTAATGCCCAAAATCCCTAGCACCACTCACATACCCACTCACAAACACATAGGAACTCACACACCCACTCACAGACCCACACAGCCAATCAAATGCCCACTCACAGACCCTTATTGCCACTCACAGACCCAGTCACAGACCCACATAGACACTCACACAACCACTCACAGACCCACACAGGCACTCACACACCCACTCACTGACCCATACAGGCACTCACACACATACTCCTAAAGGTTACAGGTTACAGTTAGGAAATACAATTAAAAATCCTTTGAAATTCAGTGAAAAAGCAAGGGTTACAGGGACATTATAGTTAGGAAATAGAACAATAAAAAAACCTTAGAAATTTACTGATAAAGCCAAAGGTTACAGGGACATTATAATTAGGAAATCGAACATTAAAAAAACCTTAGAAATTCACTGAAAAAAACAAAGGTTGCAGGAACGTTATAGTTAGGCTCAGATTTCACTCGTACAAAACCAGTGAAATTCAGCAGTTATAGTTACCTGAGCTAACTATAACTTATGCCCCCACAATGCACTGCTTGTGACCTCACATATTACATCACACTTGACGTGGTCAGTAACATCACTGATGACATCATCCACAGAACCACTCACACACCCACTCACACCCCTATACAACCTCTCAAGCACCCACTCACACACCATCATAACTACTCACATGCCCATTCACTGACCCATACAAGTACTCATACAACCACTCACTCATCCATAGAGCTAATCAGACATGTACTCAGTCATACAGGCACTCACACAACCACTCACTCTCCCATAAAATGCTCGTACAACCAGTCACTTACCCATACAGCCACTCAGAGAATCACACACTCACCCAAACAGCTACTGACACACCCACTTATTCACCTATAAATCCACTCACATACCCACCCACTCACCCATCCAGCCTCTCAACACACTCACTCACCCATACAAGCACTCTCACACTCCCTCACACACCCACACGACCACTTACATACCCATTCACATATCTATACAAGCACTCACACATCTGGTCACTCACCCATACATCCATTCACACAGACACTCCCTTAACAATGCAGCCACTCACACACCAACTCACTTAACCAAACAGCCATTCAGACACCCACTCACTCACCCATACAGTCACGTACACAGCCAATCATCTACCCATATGGCCACTCACATACCAACTCACTCACCCATACAGCCACTGACATACGCACTCACTCACCAACATAGTCACTCACACAGCCACTCACTCACCCACTCACTCACCCACACAACTACTCACATACCTAATTATACACTCATACAGCCACTCACACACCCACTCAGACATCCATACCAGCACTCAGACACCCACTCACACACAGATGCACACAGTCACACAAACACTCACATAATATATGTCAGAATGTATATTATACGCATGTATTATATGTATATATATATATATATTTGACTAGTTGGTGCGAGTAATAAAGCAGACAATACGCACATATTCTTTCGGAGTCCATGCCCATCTGTCCAAGGAGAGTGGATGAATGTTAGGAAGTATCGTGGCATATATATATATATATATCCAAGAAAGAAGTGACTCAAACAGATAGATTCACCAAAGAACAAAAATATATTTCCACTACAACGTTTCAGCTTCCGCCTTCCTCAGGTAGTACAAGATGGTTTGCTCAGTGGCTGCACAGATGACACAGCTGAATTTTCAAAAAGCATCATGAGTGAAGATTCCATTTGGAATGTGGAATCAATGCAGTCCTGAGAGCTCTTGAGATATGCAGTAATCAGGTTGTATTATCAGTAATGTTCAGTCCATCTGGATGCAGTGATTTTAAACGGTACATCCAGAAGTTTTCTCTGGAGTCCAGTAGTTCTTCCTTTGAGACATGTTCCACGGGGAAAATCTTCAAATCTGATAGTAAATGATCCACAAGGTTAAAATGATTGGCTACAGGCTGGTCAATTTTCTTATTAATTATTGCCGATTTGTGGTTCCTGAATCGTGTACGGAGGTCATTCACTGTTTGGCCTACATATTGTTTTTTACAGCTTTGCCGTTGGCACTGAATCACATAAATAATGCATGTTGAGCGACATGTAAGATGCTGTCTTATTCCATAGGTCCTTCTCGTAACAAAACTAGTTACTGATGATGTTTGTAAAAGGTATTCACACGTGATGCACCTTTTAGAGTCACAGCAATGAACCCCTGCATTTGTTACAACTTGCTTGAGTTCAGCTCTCACAATAAGAGATCGTAAATTTGGAGCTCTGCGGTAAGCAATGACTGGCGGTTTTGGAAAACCTTTTGCAATTTTCACAAGTAGACAGTAAGGGAAATGTTTTTGCATTATATTTCTGTAGTTGGGAGCTGATGGATGATAGTCAACCACAAATGGAGTTCTGTCACTTTTGGTTCTGCCGTTGGTATTCCAAATAAGTGCTTCTCTGGGTAACTGCAAAGACTTGTCAATTTGTTGCTGTATGATATGCAGAGGATAGCCTCGCCTTTTAAATAATGTAGCAAGCTCCTGTAGATGGTCTTTACAGGTTTCCTCATTGCTGCAGATGCGTCTTATTCTGAGTGCTTGGCTGTAGATGATGCTCAGTTTAGTGTGGTGTGGGTGACATGAAGTCCAGTTTAGATACAAATGAGCATCTGTAGGCTTGTGGTACAGATCAGTTGTAATTTTTTGTTCATGAATGGTGAGTAGCACATCCAGAAAAGGGAGATGATGCTTCTGTTTAGTATTGCTGCTGGTAAATTTGATGGTAGGATGGATATTGTTGATATAAGCTGTAAATTGTTCCAATGCTCTACTTCCTGCATTCCATATTATAAATATGTCATCAATGTATCTTAGCCATACCAGTGGTTTGATGCTATAAGTAGCAAGTATACAGTTCTCTAGTTTGCCCATGAAGATATTTGCATAGGATGGAGCCATCCGAGTGCCCATGGAAGTCCCTTGTATCTGCAGATACAGTTCTCTAGTTTGCCCATGAAGATATTTGCATAGGAAGGAGCCATCCGAGTGCCCATGGAAGTCCCTTGTATCTGCAGATACAGTTCTCTAGTTTGCCCATGAAGATATTTGAGGATGGAGCCATCCGAGTGCCCATGGAAGTCCCTTGTATCTGCAGATACAGTTCTCTAGTTTGCCCATGAAGATATTTGAGGATGGAGCCATCCGAGTGCCCATGGAAGTCCCTTGTATCTGCAGATACAGTTCTCTAGTTTGCCCATGAAGATATTTGAGGATGGAGCCATCCGAGTGCCCATGGAAGTCCCTTGTATCTGCAGATACAGTTCTCTAGTTTGCCCATGAAGATATTTGAGGATGGAGCCATCCGAGTGCCCATGGAAGTCCCTTGTATCTGCAGATACAGTTCTCTAGTTTGCCCATGAAGATATTTGAGGATGGAGCCATCCGAGTGCCCATGGAAGTCCCTTGTATCTGCAGATACAGTTCTCTAGTTTGCCCATGAAGATATTTGAGGATGGAGCCATCCGAGTGCCCATGGAAGTCCCTTGTATCTGCAGATATATACATACATATATGGAGCATCAGGAGGGCCCGCCCCAGGTCTTTTATTGCCCCTGGAGCCCCATTCCCGAGGCCTGTTATAAATAGGGCGAGGGGGCACCCAACCCCCCACCCAAGTCATTTTCAGCCCCGAGAACCTCATCCCCCGGGGCCCAATCTATTTCTTAAGGAGCACACAATCCCTCTCCCCGAGCCGATTTCAGCCCTGGGACCCCATCCCCAAAGCCCAATTTAAATATTTAGGGGAAAGGGCGTGCTGCCACCCTCCCCGAGAAGCATTTGACCTGGGGACCCACTCCACCGGCACCTAATGTATTTAATAGGAGGAGGGTTGCTGCGCGCCCCAGCTTCTGGACCCTTAAGATGACCCTGAGAAACCCATCCCCCAGGGTCATTACTTTGAGCCAAAGGGAGGAGGGATGCATGCCCCCTCCCTGAACCTTCAATGACCCGAGGACCCCATCACCCCAGGGCCTGCTCAAAGTAAAGTTATAGTTAGATGAATATGTCAGTGACAACATTAACATTTTTAACTCAGAAAACCACCAAATTTCAAGAGTTATAGTTAGCAGAGCTATGCACTGCTTATGACCTCACATATTACATCACTCATGACATGTTCTATGACATCATTAATGACATCACTGATGATATCTCAAATTAAATCATTGATGACATCTCTGATGACATCACTGATCACACCATCCAATATATATATATATATATATATACAAACACCAGTCCCGGTCGTTGCAAGGCTGTCTCAGTGGGCGGTCCGAGTTAAGGTTACCGGGTAACCCACAAATCCAACACTCCTCTCTTCCATACGAAGAAATTACTCAGACGCCCGTGTATGCTTCAACATAGCCAATTTAATGACAATGGCAATCCGACGCGTTTCGGCTTTACGCCTTGCTCACGAAACGCGTCGGATTGCCATTGTCATTAAATTGGCTATGTTGAAGCATACACGGGCGTCTGAGTAATTTCTTCGTATGGAAGAGAGGAGTGTTGGATATATATATATATATATATATATATATATATATATATCCTCCAACATGGTTCCCCTTCACCGGATTATGCAGCGCTCGATGTTGGTGCGGTCCGCTGCGGCAGAACTACGCCGCTCGATATTTTCACACAATCCTTCCAGCCAGAAGGACAAATGGGTCGCACACCCGTAGTTCTTTTGCAATTTTTATTTATTTTTCTCCTTCATTTACAGGGATAAGGGCGAGAAACGATCTACGCGTTTCGGTATCTCCAAATACCTTGCTCACGATCAACCAACCACCTGTCACCACCCCATACAAGTATTCAAACAGTTGTTTCCTCACTTCCTGTTTGGTGGTACAAGTGCCCCTTTGCATTATGGAGGATGTAGTTTTTTGAAGCTACCACTATTGTGAAAGTGACATTTAAAAAGACAATAATGCTATTGCCACATTCCCAAGTGAACCATATTACCCATTGTATTATACAAAATATTATTATTCAAAAAATGTATACAAAAAATTATTGTGCAAATTTCTAAGGGGAACTACATAGATCATTATTTTCAACTAGATGAAAGAGTCGGTTTTATATATCTTTCTCTTTTCTTCTTTTCTTTTTTCCTTTTATATTAATGTCCCTCCAGTGAGAAGAGTATTATATCCCTCCAGTGGGAAAAAGGGGTGGCATAAGTGCCTTCCAAGACTCAATCTGATCTACAGTTACCCCATTATATTAGTGTTGATGTGTTCCTTTTTTCTCTTTCTTTCTTTCACTTTCCAGTGTCAAATCATTATGTTCCAGAGAAACTATTTTCATTATAAATGAATATAAAGTTCTTCCGATTGATTTAGGCCGTGTGGATTTAATGTTCGCAGATTTAAAATATGGCGCGATTCCTTTTGACGCAACAGTTTTTCTCTGTCCCCACCACGTTCCTTTCTTGGGACAGTCTCAATTCCAAAGAATTTAAGTTGTTTCCAATCGCTTTGATGGTATTGCTCCATATGCTTGGCCACAGTGTTGGTTCTGTCCTTATGTATAGTGGCTCTAACATGCTCCATTATTCTTTTTTTCAATTCACAGATGGTACTTCCTACATACATTAGTGGACATGGGCATTCCACCACATACACTGTGTACTGGGTCTTGCACGTAATTAGTTGTCGAATTTCCCACATCTTGTTGTTGGCCATTCTCACTTCTTTTGTTTGCTTGGCAATTTGACAGACTTTACACGTATGGCATTTCAGGAAACCCTTTGTTTTCAGCCATGTATCCTCCTTTTTCTTTCCTTTAAAATGACTATTGATTAGGTGATCTTTTAGATTTTTTGCTCTTTTGTAGGTCACTGTGGGATGTTTTCCCACTATTTCTTTCACAGTGCTGTCCAATTGTAAAATTTTCCAGTTTCTCCTCAGAATTTTCACTATTTGTTTACTTTCCTGTGAATAGTCCATTATCAACCTAATCGGTTCCGGAGCCTCCTTCTGCTCTTTCTGCTTCAAAGCTAGACATTCCTCTCGTGATTTTTCATTTGTTCTGTCCCAACATTTTTTGATCGTACCAATATTATATTTTCTTCTTTTGAACCTTTCAGATGTCATTGCACCATGCTTCCGCCATTCCTCTCCCTCACTGCAAATTCTTCGGATTCTGAGGAATTCCCCATATGGGATGCTTGAGATCAGTGACTGTTGGTGGAAACTGGTTGCTTCCAGGGTGGCATTGGTTGCTGTGTTCTTTCTATGCAGCGTTGTATGGATTTGATTATCCTTAATATAAATTTCTGTGTCCAAGAATACCACTCTTTCATTACTTATTTCATAAGTAAATTTCAAATTCGTAGTGCTGTTATTGATAATTTCAAAGTATTCTTGGAATTCCAATGTAGTGCCATCCCAAATGATGAATAAATCATCAATGAATCGTGTCCAACTAATGATTTTATCCGTTGCATGATCATTTTTTGCACTCCATGCCACTTCTTTCTCCCACCATCCCATTGCTAGGCATGCATAGCTGGGACTGAATGAGAATCCCATCGCAGTCCCGTTGTTCTGGCGATACACCTCCTCGCCAAAGACAAAAATATTTTTATTTAGACAGATTGAGATCATATCCAAGAGCATCTTATTATGGTCACTATATTTGATATTCCTCTCCTGTAGAAAGAAGTTACATACTTCCAGACCCATGTCATTCCCAATGTTCGTATAAAGGGATATGACATCCATCGTTATCAGTTGGTATGTTCCTTGCCATGGTGTATTCTGTAATAACCTTAATAGGTCACTTGTGTCCTGTATGTAGGAACTAAGTTAAACCACATAGGGCATCAAAAAATAGTCAATGAAATTTGCGATTGGTTCCAATAAGGATCCCTTTGCGGACAGGATTGGTCTGCCAGGTGGCTTTTTTGATCCTTATGCAATTTAGGTAGGAAATAAATTGTAGCTGTCACTGGATGGGTTACCGTTAGGTATTTTCGTTCATCCTCATCAATTAAACCCCATGACGTCCATTCTAGAAGCTTTTCATACAGAATTTTTTTTATTTCCAAAGTTGGATTCTTTTTAAGTTTTTCATAGTATTTGGTATCCCTTAATTGGCGATGTGCCTCCATGATGTATGCCGTTCATTCCCAAATCACTATATTTCCGCCCTTGTCGGCTATTTTAATTTCAATCTGGTCATCCGAGGTTAATTTTGTCTGCGCTTCCCTTTCTTGTTTTGTTAGATTGACTCCATATTTAGGGCATTTCAGTTTGTAAAGATCTTGAATAACGGCTTCTTGAAAGAGGTCCACTTTATTCCCTGGTCCCAACTGAGGATAGAATTTAGATTTAGATTTTTTACCACTCAAGCCTGCTCCTGCTTGTGTAAATGCCGTCTGCAGGGAGATGTCTTCCCCCTCCGCAGCATTTAGATTTAATAGTGTTAAAAAGTCTTCAGAATCCTTGACCTGTAAGGTGGTTATTGATTCCTCTGATGTTCTCATTTTTTGTTTACCTTGATTCTCCGAGAAGAATTTTGCCAGTTTGATTTTTCGGATGTACAAGTATAGATCTATCCTTACTTGTGCCAGATCCATTTTCCTTGTCGGGCAGAAGTTTATTCCTCTTTTCAGTAGAGAGGTTTCTGTTTCAGTGATAAATCTCTTCCCTCGCAGCATACCTCATTTAAATACCCCCAGTGGGATTTGCGCAGTGCGTTAGTGTGTCAATTTAAGCGGCCATGCTGCAAGCAACGCTGCTCCTCCGAAATGTCAGGAATTTCGGAGGAGCAGCGTCGCTTGCAGCATGGCCGCGAGATAAGGTTGGCGATTTAACGCATAATACGTTCATGTCCCTGAAGGGGCCCAGCAACCACAGGGTAGCACTGAATATGCCTTCTTAGGTTAGACAACCAGAACATTTAAAGTGGCGACTGAACGGGGCCATAAACTTAAAGATTTCTCCATTTCTGGTGTGCATTAGGATACTAGCCCTGAAGAAGCCCGCATGGGTGAAACGCGTTGGCTGTTGCCTGTTATACATTTATTACAAATAAAGGAATTTATGAAATCAAGGATCTGAAGAACTGGTCTCGTCTATCATCAACACATGTGGGATTTGAACCCGACAAAGAAACATATTTTTATGACAATGCCTCTCTCATTTTGTGGGTTTACTTTCATAAAGTACATGGAGGGGATCACAGGGAATTACAATACAGTTTGATTGATAGTGTGCCAAAGAAAACAAGAGAGGGGGACAGAGAGAAAGAGTTAAGGAGATTGGAATCATGTTATATCCTAGAAATGGATTGTATGGAGCCGCTAGGATTGAACATGGATGAAGAACTTTTTGTCCACCCATGAGTCTATGCTCTCTGTTGAATTTTTGAATTTTGAAGCTGTCAGTTCATATGATCATGTAGAGTGTTTTTAAACTGAGAACCCTAGGGTGGAGTTTTAATAAATTTAATTATTTTGTTTATTTTTGTTTTACATACAGGAAAGCAAGTTGAATGAGTAGCAGCATGGAAAACCATGTAATGGCCACACATAGAGACTACTTCTAGTGGAGTGTCACTATAGCGATACTGGTTTGATTAATTATGGATACTGGTGGAGTAATGTTAATATATTAAAGTAACATAATACTATTTGCCCACTTGGGCGGAATGATATAGCTTGTATACATGTATAATAAACAAATTACGGTGGCCAAGGCAGTAGCAATTTAACGAGAGTGTGATAACTGTTATACAATGACTTATATTGTTTCATGAACTTTGTTTTAAAAAGGTCACTGTGAAAAGATGATTGATGTGGCCCTGGGTAGTCTTTTCTTCCTTTTTGGTTACATAAGCCCACTGGGGTGGAACTATGAAATGTTTCAAATGAGGCCTGAATTTGAATTCATTTAGTATAAAATATAAATATTGTGTTTATCAATAACAAAATGTTATCTGTTACATACACACGCCATAGATTTCCATGCATTTAAGGCTACTCCAAAATGGCAATCGCAGTATTGAACTATGTAAAACTTTATGTTGGCCTTCAACTATGTTTACATATGTTTAGTTAAAAGATATGGAATGATACATGGTCAGCGTCGTGACCAAGGTGTGTGCGTGCACCGAAACGCGTTGCCGTTTATGCTTCTGCCGAAGAGAGCGGAATAAACTACTTTTATTTGCACTGAAGTGCCGTGGAGTCCTTTAAATTTTGAAGGAATCATCTAGAAACATTATTTATATATATATATATATATATATCCAAACACAATCCAGTGATCAATTCTTATACGTAAGAAAACACCGGAGCCATGGCCTCAATTCCATGAAGTGTTTATTAGTACAACGTCTAGGTCCCGACGCGTTTCGGAGTTAACACCACTCCTTTCTCACGGGCAGTGAATAGTACGTTTTCACTTTCTTTTAAAGAGACATAGTGCTCAATTTACACAATAGACACAAACAACATACTTCTGTTGGTCATTTGCATGGTGTACAATAAAGTTATTTAGTGTAAAAAATGGGGACAAAGACAGAGCTAACATGAATAAATCTTTACCTAAGGGGGGTAAATACCCATAATTAATCTTAAGCTCATCACCATTAATGCAGACCCTCAACAAAGGAAAACCTGGGCATTATTAGCATGCTACTAAAATAATATCGCCATAGTGATAACCGGTAAGTCGTATTGTGTTTTACACATTATACTGTACATTTCAAAGTATTGACAGTTAAAAATCTACAGCCCAAGTGGGCATGAGATATCATCTTCTAGTGATACCTTCAAGTCGGGTTGAAATACATACTCAACAACGTACGTGCCTATAAGGAGTCCACAGCCCCAGTGGGCAATAGCATACTATTGCCATAACAACATATACAGGTCGTGGCTCCAGTGAGCATTAACTCTGCATGATGAGCAAAATAAAATACTGTGATTAGATATTTCAGCTCTTCAACATTCCCCATACAGCATCTATAATAGACCAAACAGACAAAGAGTTAAAATCCTTAAAGTGCACACAAACAAAATAAGATGAAAACAACTAAAAACTTTAAAAACATCAAGAGTGAACGTGACAGTACATATTTTGCTAGGTTGCTTACAAATGGACTGAAATCTCTTCATGCAAGTTCAGACCAATTGGGGACATGGTTCTGTATTTGATCATCATTTTTGACTCTCTTCTCCTCAGTTCCAAGGTTCTATCTCCTCCTCTAATTCTGAGTGGTATACAGTCAAGAACACAGAATTTTAACAGATTCGCATTTTGTTTGTGACAAAGACTGAAATGTCGTGCTACTGGGTACTGTTTTACATTACGGTAAACCCAGTAGCCATGGTTCTTCATCTTGTAAATTGCATATTTTACAAGCGTAGCTTTCTTTTCAAATATGGCAAAGGAAGCAGGGTTTGTGAGAAAAAGAGAGTTAGTATTTGTGGATAAGATTGCTATCTTCCCTTCATGTCATTTGGTGCATCCTTGTAGGACAAGTTCCAGACACCTGTGATAGAGCAGAGATTACATTAAATGATTTTATTGATAAAAGAAATGGTTATGGCAACTTCTGTGTTAACCATAGAAAGCGTGTGCAAAGTTTCACCTTCGGAAAATTGACATAAATATGAATTGTAGTTACTGCATTGTAAAAGAATGCAGACGATAATAGGTTTGAGACATATTACTCATTTTAATTAATATAGATGCGACTATTAATGATGAAACACTATTTCCACTCATTTATATGTGTTAGAATAATGAAGGAGAAAAGTCTCACGTATTGGATTTTATTGCTAATTGATTTGATTTTCATGTAACGAATATGAAATTAATAAGACTAAAAGAAATTATTATGATTTAGTTTGTTGTTCCATGTGAAAATTAACTTTAATGCCATTTCATATAATAACGTGTGCACCGAAAATGCCAACAGAAAAGTAGGTGTTACACAATTATACTTAAATGTGTTTTCACGAAACTGTATTCCACATATGTATTAGTCGAATAACACATAAACGACAAAGATTAATATGCATTTTCTTATATGTATAATGTTAACACTAACAAAATTTTTATGAGTACACTATACTTGCATCTATTAATTGTGATCAAATTGAATTGTTTATTAATGTATTTTGTCATATTTTTAATTCACATGCTAGCTTCCTATTAATGGATAATTCACAAATTAACATGATCTAGTCGTATATTAACCCAAATTTCATGCAGGCCTCATTTCCCTTTTCAGTGAAGTCATGGACTGAATATTTCCAAAGCATATGAGAACTACTTGCTATATTGCAAGTTGTATTGAAATAATAACTGTTTCCTTTGACATCTCCCGAACCGAACAGTGCACTCACAACAATTTTTGATACACTCTGGAACAGCTACCTGGGAAAGGGACCTTTTGAACCCTTATGCCATCTTCTTCAATGTCTCATTGTTTAATGTGTCCTATGCTTACATGACCTAAGGAACTGCGTAATTGATTCACCTAATTTTTTCAGATTTGTATCTTCTTTACTGCCACATCACCATCACCCTCTTGCTGATTAACTAATGAACTGAAGGGTCTGACAAATTGAGGTGATGTCAAGGGGTATCACCCCAGATCAGATCCAGTATAATTGGTCATTTTAAGAGAACTTGTTGGGCTTCTGATCCTGACTCAGTTTCCAATTCTGCTGCTTGGACTTGGACTCGTTACTGCTGACCGGTGTCCTGATACAGATTGAACCTTTTCGGATAAACTTTCCTGAGAGTCTTTTCAGAAGGCTCACCTGGCTACCTATCCCTATCGATACATATGCTGTATGTGGTCAGAATTTGCCTCAGCTAAGGAAGATTACCCCATTCACTCATCTTATTCTCCCTGAGTCACAGAGGCTTGGTATATTTCATTAAATCCTTTACTAAATTGATTATTAGAGCTATATGCTACTTTATTGAATGCAAATGTTCTTTACCTTTTAGATTGAATAACTAAACTTTAACATTTGATCTGACTCTGCTGTTCTATCTTGTCATTCCTTGTGAGTGAGCATTAATTATGGGTTGTCCATGCATTGGTCTCATTGGGTAACTGTCCATTCACCCGAATAACCAAACCCTTTCAGTACTGAGCAAGATCCATCGGTGGACCAACAGAATATATGAGTAGCGTAAGATTAAGTAAATTTCGTAAGGGCCCAGTAAGCACTACCGCTCCTGCATGTTAGATAAGTTTCTACTGAAACCAATTAATTGCAGTCACATGACCTTCCCTCATTGACTTGTAATTGGCGAAACTAAATATATATTAGACCTAAATGTGCATGTCTTAGCACGTTGCCCTAACTGACCATCTTCAAGTGTAAGCCCTGGTCAGTTATTGAAATGACTATTTTCTTTTATATTTTTGCTTTGCTGCCTGCTCTTTTACATTAAACGCTGTTTGGACTTGGGCTTTCCTATGTGCTGTTCTTTATTTTTAACAGTAGTTTGTGACTTGAAAACAAAAAAAAGGTTGCTACCAGGAGAACAAATATGGCCCCTGCTCAGCAAGGTTCAGTACCTTAAGAGCAGCAACCATACCAGCCACTCCTGTGAAGGCACATAGATTGCCCTTCTTCCTGGAGAGGATCTTTGAATTCAATTGGCTGTCATCATTATGGAAGAGGAGGCAATGGCGGCCAGTCAGGGTCTAAAATACCTTGTTAATCTTTCATTGTGTTTATGTGTTGTTCCTAATCCTCTTAAAGGTGCCATAGTAGCTTCTATGTTAAAAAATCTTTTCTTGATCCCATTATTTATAATAATTTCTGACGAATTACTGGAGAGCCAATGGTGGGCTATGGTCCTAGAAAAAGTTGTTGGTGTATGGCTACAAGACCAGCCTGAGGAATACAATATTCTGGATCCTCACCAGACTCTTTGCTAGTCCAGTATGTGGCAGATCAGCTTTGTTCAAGATCTGGGACAAAATGTTGTCCACGGTCGACCAGGGAAGTTTCTTTATTGATTATGTTAGATTTGTCAACAGCTTTCGCCACCGTTGACCATACCATCCCTTTGGAAGTTCTTCAAACAAAAATGAAAGCCTTCAACTTGACTTGGAATGGTTTGACTCATTCCTGTCAGGAATAGGAATCACATATTGTGTAACCAACATCAATTTCACACTTTTTCACAACTATACCTGTGAAACACACTTATGACCTAATTCCCAAGTACATACCAAGTGGAGAAGAAAGGGGGAATAGGAGAATGAAAAGCCTCAGACTGTATTCCACAGGAGCTGGATTCAATCATTCACAGATGTGAAGGTATTGAAAGTAAACAGAAGTTGTGATCTACGGCGGGATGGTGTAGCAACCGTGGGCCTCAACACTGCAAAATATATCAAACCACTGATTTGTATAAAGCTACCAACGTATCAACTCAAAATGCAAGGTGCAGGAATCTGTAAGGTCTTATCTGCTTTTCTGACAGTACAGATACTGACAAGCTCAAAGGTGACTGGGAGCAATGCTCAAACATGGAAAAAGCACAGATTGAAATCTAAGCACAAATCAGGTAAGAATGGTAACAAAGCACACAGCATATGCTGTATAAATGCATGGGGAAACAAAGGGACTCCAAAAAACAAACATGAAGGGTGGAGAAATCCAGGTGACCTAGTACGAAGGATTGTGAACCTCACAACACATAAAAAGTTGCTAAGCAAGCTGCCTAGTGATAACTGTGACTATATAGGCCTGGAAGCCTCTGCGCTGTCTCCACCCTTGACCTGTGTATATCTTGTGTCCCACCCCATTTTTATGCTCCAAACTCCTCAGGCCCATTGAGTACCCCTTCCATAGACCTATCGCTGTTCTCTTTTCCACCTGATGTGTGTTGCTGGTAGTATTTTAATCTGTGTTTCATAAGGAACCCGCTAGTACTGGCCTAGCAGAAAATGCATCCTTACAGCATTCCTCCTCAACGCTCCCCACCTGCAGAGATTATGGAAGGCTTGTTAGGGAACATGCGATGGGACTCTTTAATTACAAATGCGTGTACAAATGTTGCTGATTCCAGAATTCCTTCAATATGTCATAGCCCTTACACCCAAACTGGTACAGCAATAGTCCTTCCTATTCCTAGATTGGATTAAACTTCAAAATCAGGTTCCCTATCAACCACAGGCTCTGAAAATGGCCTTGGCCCTTGGAAATCAGCTTGCTTAACCTGGGTAACATGAACACCAGGATACATCTGCCAAATATGTGGGAGCTATAAATCCAGTGCTGCTGATATTACCACCTGCAAAACTCTGAAGGAAGACAAGTAATGAGAAATTAACTTAGTCTGATTGTTTGACATTTTAAGATATTTTGAAAAGGGTCATACAGTGTTTCCACTTTTATATCTTGCCTCAGACAGTCTATGTTTTACCTTCAAGAAGTAACAGAGTAACAGCTATTTTCTGATTTCATGAAGGGACTGCAACAAGTATTGGATAGAGGGGCTGGATCTGGTTCCAAACTGAAAGTGCCAAATTCTAGGGTGTATTCAATAGGATAGGAATGTTGCTAGGCAAGTTGTATAATGCTGACACTGACTGTAGTGCTCAGAAACCTACCATGCTCATTCCCCCTTGACCACAGTGCATGTGGCCATCATCCACCTCTCCCATAGGTCGTTTGCTGCTCTGTTTCCACCTGATGCATGTCACTGGCAACATTTTTATCTGCATTTCACAAGGAATCTGCTGATACTGATGTAGCGAAGAGTGAATCATTATAGGTCCCCAGAAGAGGAAGCACTTAATGGATAAAAATCTGTAACAATCAGGTCCTCTTTCTCATCGTCCCAAAATGGTGACTGTGATGTCACGAAATGGTTGCTGATTTCCACCCTACTTTTTTGGTCTAGCCTAGGCTGTGCATGCGCTGTCTCTTCAAGACATGATGTATTCACTCTGTGGGCTTACAGTCCACCCATTTCCTTTTAATTCGTCCCTTTAATTGTCGTTCAAAAATGCTTGTTTGCTAGTGGTTAATCCTTCCTTTTGTCCCTCTTTTTTGTGTTTGGTTTCCTCCAACAGAGCACTACCCAATTACTGTTAAAATTACGCTTCTGGGTTAATGTGTTCATTTGGGGGACTATTTTTTTCTTTGATTCCAGCTCGTGTCAATGTTTGCCCATCTTCAGTGGTTCAGCTTTGGCACCCATCACTTAATCTCCCCGTCCCGTTCAAATACAGAGACAAAATGTCAAACGCTTCAGGTGCTATTTTCGAGGGAACCTCTTTAATTTTTTCTGACTTCAAAGTGGGAGGATTTCCCCCAAACCCCTCCCAATTCGCTGCCTGTTGCTTTAGCAAGCCTCAGTCACCTGTCCTTCAGCAGCACAACCTTGCAGCACAGTTAAGGGCAAGGCTTGGGCATCTCCCGTCGCATTTTCTCTGATGCTTGTTTATATATTGTGAACTCGACTGCCTCAAAGGTATTGGAGCACTTTACAAAAGCGTCAGTTTGCATTACACAAGGTCAGGTTATTTTTTTTTGTTTTTAGATGTGCAGAGATTAAGTGGTGCCATTGCCGACACCGTCCCTGTTGATTCATTATTTCCCCTCTACCCAACAAATGGGAGCAGTGTTCATCCCTCCCACCTCCTCCCATGTCACTGCACGGCAGTCTTGCTGCCACTTCGTGTTGTCCTTCTCCTCTCTGAGCTCTAATTTCAAAGCACATTCATGGCAGCTCTCGAGGGAATATGAGGCATTTTTTATTATATAATATGAACTCAAGCAACCCGAAGGTGTAAGGCTTTACATGAGCACTAGTTAGATTACACAAAGCCAGATTCATTTTTGAGGGCATTTTTATAGAGCGCAAACTTGACTGACCCGAAGGTATTGAAGTGCTTTACAAAAGCGCCAGTTACATTACACAAGGTCAGGTTATTGGTTTTGTTTTTAAGTGCACGGAGATTAAGTAATACCGACTCCATTCCTGTTTATTCATTACATTTTCCCTTCTACCTGACAAATGGGAGCAGCATTCGACCCTCCCACCTCCTCCCATGTCACTGAATGCCCGCCTCGCTGCCTCTTCCTGTCATCCTCCTCCTCTCGGAGCTCTAATTTCAAACCACATTCACGGCAGCTCCCCAGGCACTGTGAGACATTTTTTATCATATAAAGTGAACTCGAGTGACCGGAAGGTGTTGGAACGCTTTACATGAGCACTAGTTACATTACACAAGGTCAGGTTAATTTTTTTGATTTTAGGTGCGCAGAGATTAAGTGATGCCGACGCTGTCACTGTTTATTCATTATTTTCCCTCTACCTTGCAAATGGGAGCCTTTTGTTGTTGTTGCTATGTCCAGTGCTCCTATGCCAAGAGGGCTGAGACAGAGGGCAAGACTGGGGGTTTGCTGGTAAACGGATCGTGTGACCAGTGTTTTAAATGGAAAACACCCGGAGAAGGGTGCCTGGGGAATAGAGGCCACAGGGAGGAGGGATGTGATGTCTCCAACATTGGACAGTACTTCACTGCTTTTTTTCATAGGTTGTACAATACTCTAGTGATGCAGTCGCACACAGAATGTTATAGTGCTGTTGACTTGCATCGATGCGCTTGTCTTTCTGTCTGTGATTTAAAAAGCCTTTGAATGTGCCCAGGGCTTTAAGTGTTGTATAAAGAACAATGGTACATATAAGGCCACACGGGTCCTTAAAAAGCCTGAGCTAATATGATTTTAGAGGGCCACATGGGTCCTTGACTAGCCTGAGCTAGTATGATTTTAGGAAAGGTATTAATCAATTTTACCTGAACTAATGGTAACAGACTGTTTTGCAATATACGTAGGGACACACGATTATCATTGTATAACATTAATTAGCTTCATAAATGGTATATCAAAGTATACTGTTTGAATATTAGTTCCAGTGCTCACAGAACAAGTGCAAGGTGCGTGGTGTGACGAGTGCTAGTGGCATTAAAACATTACATCGCATTGACAACATTGTAAAACTCCATGTGTGAATTAAACAATTAAAGGAGTTTTTTGTTGTGAAAGGGTCGACGGCGTTTCGATCTCATTTGTTTGAAATCATCATCAGGACGAAATGTGAGCAAGAAGAATCACGGGGGAGACCGGTGATAGGTCCGGTGTAGAGTTGGGGTCGTGGCGGGGAAGCTCAGACCAGCGACGTCGTGGTGCACGAGGAGGGTTGTGCATCCAGTGGGTCACTGAATGGACGGGCAACGGCCCGTCGGTTCCCGCCAACTCTGCACTGCAGACCTCTACTAATTCCTCCGACGCCAAACTACTGATGGTGCGCCCTGATTAATTCCAACCCGCCCGTATTACGGGACCCGGTTTCTTCCATTACCGTCCATTCAGTGACCCCCTGGATGCACAACCCTCCTCGTGCACCACGACGTCGCTGGTCCGAGCTTCCCCGCCGCGACAGTCTTAACTCTGCAACAGTACCACCCTTCACTGCCTCGTTATTGTTCTTTCACAGTCTCATCATTTCAGAACTGAAGCATTTTCAATATTCTCTACAATGAAGCAATGGTTGTTGCTCGTTTATCTTATGCAACTGATGGAGCAGGGTAAATAAAATAATTTGTACCCCCCCCTTGGAAAACTAATGAGTTTTAATAAATTAACAATACTAATTGTTTGATGGAGCATGAAGTAATCAACAAACGCATTTTTAGTAAACACTACATAAGGGTAACCCGCAATTTTGTGCAAAATCTAATTTATTTTACAATTGTAAAGTTGATTAACCTAATATTGTGATTTGCATACTAATTAGAGTAAAATCGCATGATTTATACTATGTAGTAGATTTGTATTGTGGCAAAGAATGCAGATGGTAAGTAAAATGGCTTTAAATGTCGCTTCTGCTAGGTAACACCTAACACGGGTCTTTAGAATGGCGGGTGGTAAACAGAAAGGCTTATTTTCTTTGTTTTAATTTTGGTTGTGTTTGTTCTTATGATAGTTCGTTCGGGCCTGTTAGGCCACACTGCAAAAATGGCTGCCGAAACAGATGAGGTCACGTGAAAAGCCAAAGATGGCCTCTAGGCGGAAGAAATAGAGGAACCAAATCACGTGGGTGCGGCCTGTGCACGGAGTGAGAGATGTCAAGGTCGTACTGACCTACCATAAGGAGGGTGCCAAGAAAGACTCAGCACGTATTCGTGGGAATGGAAAAGAAAAGTACTGAGCAACAATGGACTAATTAAATTGTGACCATCGGGATTGCAACAAAATGAATGAACAAATTGGACTGCTTTTACCCAAAGGTCATGAGACTCATTGTATGTTTAACTGTCCCCAAAACCAGTTTGAACAAAGAGGGCGATGAGGTGACCATCACCACCCCTCAAATGGACCAATTAGCGTGATTCCTGCCCCTAAGTATTGCAATTTTTTGTGTAGTAAGCTAGAAAGTAGGGTATAAGAGGGTCTACTCTTATGTGGGAGGGGTTGCTTCTTTGGTTGCTTCTTTGGGCTGCTCTTTTTGGGTTGCTCCTTTTGCTGCTGCTGTGGCCGCTGCTATTGATGCTACTGCTGCAGTTGGTATTTTCTTGCCATTCCATTTTCCTATTTTCCATTTTCCACCTCAATAATGCGAAAGGACTTTGTCATTTTTGGACTTCGAACCTGACTGGGGAAGGAACGAGATCGTTGCGGGAAATCTGCATGGGAGGTCCGGTCGAGGAGGCATTTTAGCGGGACAGTCAGTCAGTTTGGGAGTACTATTCTGTGATCTGCGGTTTATCTTCTTTTGGTGAACCATTCCTATCTGCATCCAAATGGGTAAATGCATAATTTTCTATTCCTTATTAGATTTTTCATATAAATGTTATTAATGTATTAAAGTGATTAATAAACAAAGAATCTCACCCGTGCAATTAAGAAATTAGATAAAATTTCATTCTAACTTAAAATGAGTCTGTGGTTCTTTAGTTTATTAATAAGTTTAAAGGTTAACAAGTTTTAAGAATGATTGAGCTGGTCTTAATCACCATCAACTTATTCTACTAGTTGGTCCATCGACCAAAGAGCGGAATACCTTGATGTTTAGAACTGACAGGATCAAAGTTAATGTATATAATGTCTGAGGTATTATTCTGTCAAATTTAACAAGGTATCCCGTTCCTCCAGCAACACATTTTCTCCTTGGTGTGTAATCCAGTGGAAGAATGAATGTATGATATGCGGTGTCATGGGCCCCACCGACATATGATTTAAATAGACGTGAATGTTTTACCTGGATTCGTGTCCTAAGGAGAAATTTATATTAGTCACGCTGGATCAGATTTCTTGGTAGCAGAGTTATGGTTACTATAGATTAGTTTGGTGATTATTGATTATTGATTTATTGATTTATTCATGTCCAACACTTTGTGTTGAATTGTATTATGTTATGTGTAAGTCAAAATTTTGAAGCTTCCGGAAGTGGACACGTGTGGCAAGAGAAGTCACACGGAATTGTGCATTGTCTGATTTTCAAATTGGTGATAACACAGTATTGTGTTATGTTTAAGCCTGGGCAAAGCACTACGCTACGCTCGCGTAGTTTGCGAAGTTTGCGCTACTTCGCACTACGCGAATTGCACGTAGCACAGTGCAAACACGCGTAGCGTAGCGTAGCGGTCAGTTTTTGCTTGCTCGCGGTCCTCAACGTCAAGTTGGCGACCGCAAGCAAGCAAAATGACATCCCGGCGAGACTTTTTCCTCGTTCGCGATCAGCAACATCAAGTTGCCGATCGTGAGCGTGGAAAAAAAACCTCCCGGCGAGATTCTCAACGCGGGGAGGTCAGGTTTCTCATTGCGAGTGGTTGCGCATGCTTGCGACCGCTCGCGATGAGAAACTACCAGTCCGCGTTGAGAAAGCTGCCGCTCGAGTAAAAATCTACTCGAGCGGCAGTAAAAGACAGCTCGCACTGTGCAAGATGCCGTTTTCAATGATTGCACAGTGCGGACAAGCATCCGGCACTGTGCAATCAGTGCGAACAGCATTTTGCACAGTGCACTACGCAGTTCACGTAGCTACGCGTAGCTCGCGTAGTGCGAGGTGCACTTCACGTAGCTTCGCGTAGCGCAACTTCGCGAACTACGCCCAGGGTTAGTTATGTTAGGGACATTTCATGTATGAAAACGCGTCTGAGTGAAATAGCAACAGGTTTTCTTGTGAAACTCTGGCCTTAATTCTCAGGAGCAGTGTAGTCTCCACATGTGTTTTATCCCCAGAGAAACGGGTTTACCTCTTGCTTGAGAGAAGGGTAAGGTAGAGAGAAGTGCTACACTTATCGAACGAAACAGTATTCTTGCAAGATAGAGCAAACTATTTCTTTTGTTTAGCGAACCAGACAATGGTAATGTGTTTTACGTTGTAACTAATAACATTTTGTCGAGAAGAGAAGGTAAGAAAACTGCTGATAATTTTTGTAAAGGAGGGGTCAGAAAAGACAGGAGTAGAACTGACGTCAACAAAGACCGCGCTGGTATTGGCCAGTTGTGGGAAAGCGAAGAGCTTCTTGATTGGTGCGTTAGTGTGAAGACGCGCTGGTATTGGCCAAGTTGAGAGTGACGTAGAGCTTTTGAATTGGTGCGTTGGTGTGAGACGCACTGGGATAGGTCCGAATAGCCACACAGTAGAAAGAACAGAGTAGTGAAGAATTCTCGTGTGTTTGTTTGAGAAAGAGAACAGTGCAATATGGCTTATTATGAGTATGGTAGAGAGAAACCGTCATGGATTGCGAAGATTAAAAACTTTTTCAAGAAGGACAAAAAGGTAGTGACTAGGGAAGGAGAAGTACTTCCTCCGCCGAAAACGCCAGCTTCTCATATGATGTTGAAATATGGCTATCATACTTGCATTTGGTTGGAAAATTGGGCAAAATATACCCATAACGATGGAGTATTGGCGTTTCCAGAAAATGGTTCGTTTAGCACAGCTGTACTTCAAAATTTGAGATAGAAAATGATGAAACTTGAACCGAGACCTAGACCAACACAGTTCGAAGCATTAGGTGAATGGGAAGATGAGATGTATGAAAGAGAAAGACACAGAGGTGCAAAGAATTATAGTTTAGTCCATGGAAGAGTATGGGGAGTGAATCACGAAGACAGGATGAGACGATGGAGGTACGCTAATATGACGGATGGTTTGTTTCCTGTCAGAACAGTTGAAGAAGTTACAGGGAGAAAATGTACGGAGAAAAAGAAACATGCAGTAACAGAAAGGTATGGGTATGGAGGTAGCGACACAGAGGATGAGTTGCTGGAAGACATTTTAAATAGAAAACCCCCTCCATATCAACAGAATTCTGCGGTGGTGACTCCAAATGCACCACCAATGGAAAATGTAAGGAGTCAAAGCCCTGAACGAAATTATGAAATAAATAGGTCTTATGAAAAATTAGAAACTCCACAGACTGCGAAGCCTGATAGTGGTAATACAGCTGAGTTAGCAAGAACCACAAGAGAATTGACTGAGAAGAGAATTAACCATGAACATGGAAGCTGTGACTGTGCCAGTGACAATAGGACCAGTAATACCGGTATTTGAAAACCAAAGAATAGATGAGCATTCCTTGTCAATTCCAACGAACTAGAGTTTGCAAAGAGTGAGAGAAGGGATAATTCCAGAAACTAGAGAGACAAGAGATTTGGTTGGCTCATATAGATCGAGTCCACCTACAAATTTGACGATTAATGAAAGTCAGATAAATAGGATTCCTATGGGAACCAAGTCAGCAACTGAGACCCCAGAGAGAAGTGCAAATTGGGTAGAGATAAATAATACCCCTGTGGGTCCGACTCCAGAAGAATTAAATGAGTGGATGAGGAATTTACAGAAGAAAGATACTGAACCGCAACCATTGGATGTAATCAGACTAAAAATAGATATGGAAGAGTTGATTTTAGGGACTATTGGTACAGATAGATTGAAATCCTACCAAGATGATGAACTCATGTTCATGTGCAAGAGTGTTACTTGGAGAGCTAGGAATTTGCATGAGAAATTGGAAGAAACAGCGAATGAACTAGGAGTAGAATTTGGAAAAATCAGAGGATTGCAGAAACCATACAGGGTTGACTTTAGTGAAAAGGATATAGAAAATCTGAACACATCAGGACGATTAACACAGATAAAGGAACTGATTGTGTTATTGAGAAAATGGGGAGATGTGGACAGATGGAGGAGCAGGTGGATAAGAAGAAAGGAGGGAACGACCGATAAAGCATTGTTGGCTTTTCCGGTGAAGGAAAAGGAACCAATAGTACTGGAATATCCAATGAGGGAAACTCCAGGAGGTAGCTATGTACATGTTCCATGGTCCAGACAAGATATATTGTCATTCACAAATGACTTCCCAAGATTGAGAGAGAAACCCGTAAAATGGTATAGACAGGTAGAAAGATTTGTAAAGGTTTCAAAAGTGTTATGGGAAGATCTGGATGGATTGTTTGAAATTGTTGTACCAGCAGATTTATGGACAGAATGTAAGATTACAATTGACTGGCCGAAGGAAGAATATCCCAGAGATGCAAAAACTGGAGCCCCAGGTCCAGAAGTAATGAGAAAGTATGAACAAGCCGTCACGTTTTGAAAAATAAGAATCCACCGAAAGAGACAGATTGGGTAAAGATTGATAGAACAACTCAGGAAAGTAAGGAATCTGTACACGCCTACTATGAAAGGTTGCTTTTGGTTTTTAAACAGTATAGTGGTTATGAGACTTTGAGTGAAAGGACATGAGTCATTTCGTATATAGATTTGTATATGGATTGAAACCTGAAATAAGTGAAATGATTAAGCAGCATATGTTGTGTTGGCAGAATAGCACTGTAGATGAGGTTTTAAGGTATGCAAAATATTGTAGTGATGACATCGAGTGTAGACAGCGCAAACTAAAAGAAAAGTCGATGTGGGCACACGTAAAGGTTGCAGAAAAACAAGAGGCTCAGATGAATAATCAGTCTAGTGATGCAGGACAGACTAAATCCAAACCGAATATAGGTAAGGTAAAAGGTCAAATGAGTATAGAAGAGGCCATGCATTCTTTTCTATTCCATTGCACCCAGACAGCCAGCCATTATTTGCATTCCGGTTCGGAGAGCGTATTTTGGCATGGTGCCGAATTCCTCAGGGGTATACAGAAAGCCCCTCAATCCTTAATCAGATCCTAAAGAAATCATTGGAAGATTTAAAAATGCCCGAGAAATCTGTGATGGTCCAATATATTGATGACCTATTAGTGGCATCAAAGACTAAAGAAGCATGTGTTACAGACACAATTGCTTTACTGAATCATTTGGCAGAAGGAGGGCACAAAGTGTCCCCGTCAAAACTGCAATTTTGTCAACAGGAGGTACAGTATCTAGGTCATAAGATTGAAAAAGGGATGCGAAAGGTGACGACAGAAAGAAATAGGATTATCCAAGGAATGAGAGCCCCGATGACACAGAGAGAGGTGAGAATGTTTCTTGGGATGGTTGGTTATTGTCGACAGTGGATAAGTGGATTCTCATTAATTGCAAAACCTTTACAGCGATTGACAAAAAGGGATGTCAGAGATCCGATTGAATTGAATGAGGAGGAAATGAAGGCTTTCAAGGAACTGAAAACAAGGTTGTGTGAGGCACCAGCATTGGGAATGCCTGATTATGAAAAAGAATTTGAGCTGTATTGTAGTGAAAGAGATGGATGTGCACTTTCAGTGTTAGTGCAAAGGCATGGAAAAATGAAAAGACCCATTGCTTATTTTTCAGCTTTTTTAGACCCGTTAGCAAAGGCATTGCCTGGATGTCTGAAAGCAGTAGCTGCTACTTGTGTGAGTCTGGAACAGAGTGAAGGCATTGTGATGGGGTATCCACTGAGAGTATATGTTCCACACTCTGTTGAAATCCTTCTGACTAGTACCAAAACCCAATTCATGACACATAGTCGGCAGACTAGGTACGAAAAAGTGATTTTGAGTGCAGATAATGTAACCATTGATAGATGCACAAGTGTGAATCCTTCAACTTCACTGCCAGATGAAGTAGATGTAGGAGTCAAAGATGATGTTGATCATAAGTGTTTGGATGTGCTTGAATTTTGCAGAAAGCCTCGCCCAGATATTAAGGTTGAGCCCTTAAAAATCAGATTATGTGATGTTTGTGGATGGGTCATGCCTGAGAACAAGTGAAGGAGTTTTAAGCGCTGCGTATGCTGTGTGTACAGTGGCAGCCATAATGGAAGCATCCTGTTTGAGAGGGATACGTTCAGCCCAAGTGGCTGAGCTGATTGCCCTGATTCGAGCGTGCAAACTGGGAAAGAACTTCCGAATTACGGTGATCATGGATAGC
Source organism: Calotriton arnoldi (assembly GCA_963921515.1). Lineage (NCBI taxonomy): Eukaryota > Metazoa > Chordata > Amphibia > Caudata > Salamandridae > Calotriton > Calotriton arnoldi. The sequence goes on from CAWUFW010019926.1 coordinate 107,329, forward strand.
CAGTATGGCTTCGGAGTGGTCCACGACTTCGGACAGATCTGGTCCCAGAGGGTTTTCCTGACTTCTGCAGGAACTCCTATTAGGGACGGTGAGTTTGTGAAGAAATTGCTTAAGGCGATACAGCTGCCTAAACAGATTGCAGTGGTGAAATGCGCTGCACACAAAAATTGAACTGATTATATTACAGAAGGAAACCAATTTTCAGATGAAATAGCTCAATACTGTGCCAGAAATATGGTCTCACTGAATAGGAGAAGAGAAAAAGAGAATGTTTCATGTCCCTTGCTGTTTACTAACACAGTTGAAACATGGGATGAGGTAAGGCAATTGCAGGAAGAAGCAGATGAAGAGGAGAAAGATGGTTGGATAAAAGCAGGCTGCAGACAAAGAGAGGAAGATGAAGTTTGGGTTTATAGAGATGAAAGACCAGTTATGCCTGATAGCATGATCTCTAATATGGCACGGATGTACCAAGGACAAGCTCACATTGGTAGGGATGCCATGATCAGACTTTTCAGACAAACTTGGTACAACTCGAAATTTAGAGCTATAGCTGAAAGTCTCTGTCAAAGATGTCTTACATGCCAACAGATAAATCCTGGAAGGAAAACAGTAGTGAGTTTGGGAACAATAGGACGTGAAGGAGGTCCTTTTACCAGAATGCAACTAGATTTTATTAAAATGCCCCCGAGCAATAGATTGAAATATGTCCTTGTGGTCGTTTGTTTGTTTTCTCGTTGGGTGGAAGCCTATCCGACAAGAAGGAATGATGGAGTTACTGTGGCTAAGCTCCTACTGAGAGAATTCATTCCAAGATATGGCTTTCCAGTAACGATCGAAACAGATAGAGGAACACATTTCCAAAATTAGCTAATCCAATTGATATGTGAAGCGCTTGACATTCAACAAAGATTGCACTGTGCCTACAGACCAGAGGCTTCTGGAGTGGTAGAGCAAGTAAATGGAACAATAAAGAATAGGTTAGGGAAAATGTGTCAAGCCACAGGACTCAAATGGCTAGATGCCCTGCCATTGGTGCTGATGACCATCAGAAGCATACCTGACAGAAAAACAGGTCTGAGTCCTCATGAAATAATCATGGGACGAGCAATGAGAAAGCACATGTACCTGTCAACAAACTGCTGACTATAACTGATGATCTCGTATTGGACTATTGCAAAGGATTGGCTGATGTGGTACATTCTGTGTTTCATCAGGTTGGACCGGATGCGACCACTCTTGAAAGAAAACCAGCTCATGATTTGAGTCCAGGAGACTGGGTCTGCATCAAAGTCCACAGAAGAAGAAACTGTTTGGTTCCTCGCTGGGATAAGCCACGTCAAGTGATCCTGGTGACAACAACTGCTGTGAAATTTGCAGGTGTGAAAAATTGGGTTCATGCCAGTCATACCATCAGAGTTCCAGATCCTGAAGCTCGACCTGTCAGTCGACATCTGGAAATATCGGATACCAGCTCAGCATCCGAAGCAGAAGCTGAAACAAACAAAGTTCCAGATCCTGAAGCTCGACCTGTAAGTCGACATCTGGAAGAATTAGGTACAAGTTTGACAACTGGAGAAGAAACTGAAACGAACAGAGTTCCAGATCTTGAAGCTCGACCTGTAAGTCGACATCTGGAAATCTCGGATACCAGTTCGGCATCTGAAACATACCAACCTGAATCTGGTGAAAGACAAAAGAGAAAAACAGGAAACAAAAGAACTGATATTATAAACGAAGAAACCGCGAACAAAGAGACAGTGACAGCGAACAGCCAAGTACAAGTTATGGAAGAATTCCTCCAGAGATAGTTGAGTTAACTGAAGGAGACTTAGATTCAGACAGAGAGATAGGGGAAAAAGCGGAAGAAACCCGAGGAGTAATAGGGTCAGAACAACAAATAGAAGAAACACCGGGAAATTTAGATTCAGATAGAAAGATTAATATAAATGCGGAAGACAATCGAGGAGGGATAGAATCAAATGTCCCAACAGAAGAGTCACAAGAAGGTTCAGATTCAGACAAAGAAGCTGAGATCATAAGGTTCAAGGTTAGAGGAAGTGAAGTAAGGTCTGAGACACAATCAGAAGAAAGTGAAGGAGAAAGAAAACAAAGAATAGGACCAAGAAAGAGAACTTGGAGAGCCGAACGAGAGGAAAAGGAAAACGAACTAAAAAGGCCAAGAAAAGGAGACAATTGGCCCCACGAAGTTAAAAGACTGAGATACAAGATAATAAATTTGAACAAAGATAATGCGGAACAAGTAAATGAAATAACAAGTCAAAAAGGACAAGGAAAACAAGGTGAAAGACAATTACAGAAATAAAAGAGAGTGAAGAGACCTAACTTGAAATATAAGTCACCTGAGTGGCTATACATCGCATTGACCGACATTAAAGAAGAGGATAACAGTCACGAAAGCCCAGACGAAAGCTGTAAACAAATGGGTGAAAGTGAATTGCACCAAATCTGAAAAGACAAAGAAAGAAACCCGGACTGAACACCAAAACCAAACAAGACGAGAAAGAGTTCTGAAAAGAGCTGAAGAAAGCACCAAAAAGAGACAAAATAAAGGTTAGAGTGGCTGAAAGGTCATTCTGAGGTGTGGTGACACATTTTCTGTACATATATATATATATAGCTAGATTAGTACAACATGGTAGACACTGAGAATAGAAGATCTAGATGTGAGTTTTTACGTAGGTGGTGTAGAATGTGTTTTATTTGTACAGTTTTGCTAATGCTTATCTGGTTTATTTTAGCAATAATAATTCCACTTAGGTTAGTTGTAGAAAATACATCTGTAATAGCAAATGACACGAATAATGACAAAGAAGCTATCATAAAGAACACTGCAGCATTAGTAGATAGTACTGATTTACATAGGGATAAGTCCATAACTGATTTCTCCAAAAATGTCTTCACAAAGCTATTGTATCAATATGTGGAGACAATGGATGTGAGAGATTGTTATGTCTGTATGCAGTTACCCGCGTCTGTCACAGAAGGTGTGACCTATCATGACCTTCCTTTGACGTATGGGATAACTTGTAGCGTTCTAGCTAGTTTATTTTACAAAACAGGTAGATTAGAATATTATTACACTGATATAGACACTGTTTTTGCTAAAGTTCCCGTAATCCCTGAATTAAATAAGGTGAAAGTTGCAAAAATGTTTGGAGAATTTTTCTTAGAAAACAAAGATTTAACATTAGATTATATAGTTAGACACAATCTTACCTGTGAACTAAAGAAAGAGGAAAAGATTTTCTTGGATATGGTAGAAAACAGAAGAGTTAAGTTTCAAAGAAAGGTAGCAGAAGAAAAGACAAAAACACCACTTTGGGCGTTTGAAGAGAAAAATCATGACAAAGGAGAAACAAATGCAGCTATGGTTCTGGATTGGCCCCAACAGGGAAAATTGTGTATTAGTAGAAGTAACACTATGTATGATAACTATTTCATGGGTTCTAGTGAGTGCCGAGATACATATAAAATTCTAGGGGGATGGGGATTTAAAGGAGGAAAAGATCCAATATTTCCAGGGATCTATTATATTTGCGGAAATAGAGCTTATTATAGGTTGCCGGACCATTGGTATGGGACATGTTATCTAGGCCTGGTCTTTCCAAAGATTTTTCACTTGGAGAGAGGAACGAAAGGAATACACGAGATAGGTAGAACATTAACACGTAGGAGAAGGGAAAGCTTCTCAGAAATAGTAGGTGACATTTTTGGAGCATTGATACCAGCAGTGGGTATATCTTTGAATGCATACAAGATTCGGAAATTGTCTACAGTAGTAGATCATTTATCAACGAATACTGCTGGAGGGTTCTTGATGGTAAACACCGAAATGGTTGCCATGAGGGCTATGGTAATGCAAAATCGACTTGCCCTTGACATTCTTTTGGCAAAAGAGGGTGGAGTCTGTGGAATGCTGAAAGTCCAACATTGTTGCACTTACATTCCAGACAAAAGTGAGAATATACAGAAGTATATAAAGAATATTACTGATTTGCACAAAGAAATTGCCCCACTGGAGGTTGAAGGTGTTTGGGAGAGACTTGGTAAGAGTTTTTCCTCAATGCAAAGATGGTTCACAGAAATAGGTAGTTCTCTTATTGGGAAGATACTAATATCAGTAACAGTGATAATATTAGTAATGTTATTAGTGAGATTAGCATATGTGTGTATCAAAAGAAGAAAAAGACAAAATAGAGTAAAAAGAGAAAATGAGAAAAATAAAGAAAAAGAACGAGAGATGGGAGAAATAGAATTAGAAGAGTTAAAAGAGAACATGTACAAAAGGTCTAAAAGACAAGATGAGAAAAACACCGTTGTATGAACTAACAAGAAAGCAAGTGGACAAGAAACATTTATCTGATAAATTGTAGAATAGATTTTTGTGGTGATATTAAATATCACCAAAGAGGGGAATTGATGGAGCAGGGTAAATAAAATAATTTGTACCCACCCTTGGAAAACTAATGAGCTTTAATAAATTAACTATACTAATTGTTTGATGGAGCATGAAGTAATCAACAAACGCACTTTTAGTAAACACTACATAAGGGTAACCTGCAATTTTGTGCAAAATCTAATTTATTTTACAATTGTAAAGTTGATTAACCTAATATTGTGATTTGGGTACTAATTAGAGTAAAATCGCATGATTTATGCTATGTAGTAGATTTGTATTGTGGCAAAGAATGCAGATGGTAAGTAAAATGGCTTTAAATGTCGCCTCTGCTAGGTAACACCTAACACGGGTCTTTAGAATGGCGGGTGGTAAACAGAAAGGCTTATTTTCTTTGTTTTAATTTTGGTTGTGTTTGTTCTTATGATAGTTCGTTCGGGCCTGTTAGGCCATACTGCGAAAATGGCTGCCGAAACAGATGAGGTCACGTGAAAAGCCAAAGATGGCCTCTAGGCGGAAGAAATAGAGGAACCAAATCACGTGGGTGCGGCCTGTGCACGGAGTGAGAGATGTCAAGGTCGTACTGACCTACCATAAGGAGGGTGCCAAGAAAGACTCAGCACGTATTCGTGGGAATGGAAGAGAAAAGTACTGAGCAACAATGGACTAACTAAATTGTGACCATCGGGATTGCAACAAAATGAATGAACAAATTGGACTGCTTTTACCCAAAGGTCATGAGACTCACTGTATGTTTAACTGTCCCCAAAACCAGTTTGAACAAGGAGGGCGATGAGGTGACCATCACCACCCCTCAAATGGACCAATTAGCGTGATTCTTGCCCCTAAGGATTGCAACTTTTTGTGTAGTAAGCTAGAAAGTAGGGTATAAGAGGGTCTACTCTTATGTGGGAGGGGTTGCTTCTTTGGGCTGCTCTTTTTGGGTTGCTCCTTTGCTGCTGCTGTGGCCGCTGCTATTGATGCTACTGCTGCCGTTGGTATTTTCTTGCCATACCATTTTCCTATTTTCCATTTTCCACCTCAATAATGCGAAAGGACTTTGTCATTTTTGGACTTCGAACCTGACTGGGGAAGGAACGAGATCGTTGCGGGAAATCTGCATGGGAGGTCCGGTCGAGGAGGCATTTTAGCGGGACAGTCAGTCAGTTTGGGAGTACTATTCTGTGATCTGCGGTTTATCTTCTTTTTGGTGAACCATTCCTATCTGCATCCAAATGGGTAAATGCATAATTTTCTATTCCTTATTAGATTTTTCATATAAATGTTATTAATGTATTAAAGTGATTAATAAACAAAGAATCTCACCCGTGCAATTAAGAAATTAGATAAAATTTCATTCTAACTTAAAATGAGTCTGTGGTTCTTTAGTTCATTAATAAGTTTAAAGGTTAACAAGTTTTAAGAATGATTGAGCTGGTCTTAATCACCATCAACTTATTCTACTAGTTGGTCCATCGACCAAAGAGCGGAATACCTTGATGTTTAGAACTGACAGGATCAAAGTTAATGTATATAATGTCTGAGGTATTATTCTGTCAAATTTAACAAGGTATCCCGTTCCTCCAGCAACACATTTTCTCCTTGGTGTGTAATCCAGTGAACGAATGAATGTATGATATGCGGTGTCATGGGCCCCACCGACATATGGTTTAATAGACGTGAATGTTTTACCTGGATTCGTGTCCTAAGGAGAAATTTATATTAGCCGCGCTGGATCACAACTAACAACCATTGGCAAAGCCAATAGTTCTGGCTTGTTATAGGTGTCATTTGAGTTGCTGTATTATATATCTGGATGCAATGACAGAAGCAGCAAATTACCTTTCGGGTGGCACGCTATGCTAAGCACAGATTTTTAGCTTTCTTTTTATGCCATGCCCTAAATACATCGGCAGCGCCCCTTTGACACCCCCCCACATTTTTCATCCCATTTAAAACCCTGAATGTGCTCATACATGTTTCCTGAGGCAATCATGAATTCTTGAATCTGACTGCTTGGCCCAGTGTGTAGTAATTGTATAGCTCTTCAGTCCCTGACGGCACAGGACCCAGGATAATGTGCTGCTTGGCGAAACACTTATAAGGCTCTAAAGGCGAGACATATTGGCTATGACAATGCTTGTTAATATTTATTTTAGTATGGTAATCTGAAGATTTACAATTTCACTTATACAGTAACGATATCCAGTTTTATCTGGAGATGTCTGATTCCAACAACTCATTTGCCATACTGGATTCTCATCTCACTAATATAGCACACAGTCTAGGAAGAAATAGCCCCAAATTCAATGGAGGCAAAACGAGGTCATGCTATTGGACTCAAAGCATCTTTAAACTTCTCAAATCTGCGGTTCCTTTCCAAAGTTTCTTTCAGACTTTCTGATTAAATTCTGAAATCAGAAACAATTTTGGATTCAATTCGGGTGCAACTGTAAAGCTGATTAACGACTGTTGGTTCAAATTGAGACTGTTACGCTGTGTTTTTCACTTTCTCTATAGTGACATATATAAAGTGGTTGTTGGGCTTTAATTAGTTCCAAGCTTGATTATGGGAACAGCTTGCCCGGAGGGCTCCCAGAGTATCAATTGCCCCTTCTTCAACGGGTCCAAAATACAACAGTATGCCTATTTTGTTTTACACGAAAAAGTATTCAGTACTGCCCCAAATGTTCCTTGCATTCGAGTAATATTTTGACAGTCCTTTGGATCATCTATGAATCCCAAAGAAAAAGTGGCTTTCTGTGTCAAGTCGTCTTTTCTAGAATGCACTTAAATTCAGATAATGGCAATTTTTTACTGACCTGTTTTTAGCAATAGATTAAAATGCTATCTGTATTGTTAATATCTTCAGTTCTTTGTGGTTGTTCTAAGTTTCTATAATGTCTAGATACTGCTTTAGTTCATGCGATAGCATGCTACAGATATTAATTAAATAACCACATAAGTAGACTTGTTTGCATTATATAAAGTTAACTGGTGGGCTTTTAAGGGTTAATCTTAAATACACATGGACCGTTAGGTTTGTCAATCCTCCATGGACGTTTGCTCCGCAAAGATTATATTTGCACCGCTCACCATTGCTGTCAAACCTCTATGACTTTGTCTTCACAGCTTGTTGTGCTATTAAATTGACACTGAAATAAAATCACATCATAATGCATTTAGTCACTAAAAATGTACCTCCTTCAAATTTGTATTGTTGGATCGGACGGTAATTACCCCTCCCCCATAATTTGTAGGAAAGTATTCTCCTTATTGGCATTAATCTTCACATAATTCTTGTTTTCTCACTTTCCTGTTTTCCTAGTTTACACAGCCTAAAAGAATGTTAAATGGTCACCTCATTCTAATGCTGCTTACAGTGCTACTGAATGATTAATAAATAGTAGACCCTGAGCTGAAGGGGTTCAATTTGTGCAATCAGATAAAAGCTCACAGCAAATGTGCCTGCGAGCAGGTTAAAATAAGGACTGGGGCCAGGGTGACAGCCAGAACAGAGGGTTGAGAGTCCCTGAACATCAGCAAAACCTGTTAAGGGCTGACTGAGAGCCAGCTTGAGATGTCATGGGTCTTTATGGGTTTTCTCATGGTAGAATAATAATAATAATAATACTGACATTTGTAGAGCGCGAACAGCTACCTCCTAAGAGGTGTCCCGGAGCTGTAGCAACAGGTGGCGTGCAAGAAAGCATGGGTTATACAGAGAGTCCAGGAGATTAGTCCTGACTAAAAAGCCAGGTTTTGGTTGCTTTCCTAAATTGGGTTTCTGAGGTGATTTGGCGCAGGGCATAGGGCAGGGCGTTCCAAAGCATGGCAGCACTGAGCGTAAAGGATCTGCCCCCTAGCCGTGCCTTCCTAACTCGTGGGGTGCATAGTAGGTTCTGAGAGCTAGACCTGAGTAATCGAGACTGCTTGTACGCACCTAGCCTCTGCTTCAGATAGCTGGGGCAAGATCCGTGGAATGCCCGAAAGGCTAGGGTTAAGGCCTTGAATTTTATTCTGTTGATGACCGGCAACCAGTGCAATTCCTTGAGATGCGGAGAGATATGCTGCATAAATGGGACACGTTTGCCTAATTGGTCGATTAAATCGGCTTAACTACATTATTTACACATGCATTTTATGAATAATTAATTAAGCATGATATGTGAATGTAACAGATTCATTGTCACTTCTGGAGTAATTTTGATACTGCTGATGACAAATGATGTTGGTGGGTTTCTTTTTCAAACAGATATATATGCCTATTTTATGCTCAATGGTGATACACTTAATCTTGCTATATATTACAAAAGTTGATGATATGTATGTAAAGATCAGTGTAAGAAATTGGGTTCACAGTTGAGTGGGGTCTGAGTTCCATCCGGGTAATAATCACAATCCTTGCAAGGGTGAATCACAAAAGTTTGATGAAGCCATATATCAAGGTTACGAATCATTCATAGGAACTGCCTTGACGGTGGTTCCTGTGAATGCCAACAATGTCTGTCGGTCTGATAGACATTTCTAAATCTGGCAGTCGGGACCTCCGGCAGAGCAATGAAGTATTTTACTCCCTCGCCCTTGCAGAGAACGGCCCAACCAACAAAATCCAAATCGGGCCCTCAGTCCTGTTCCACGTGAGAAGCTCTTGTCGGCAGATCAGGCTATGGGCTGTATCCGGAGTGGGCCTCGCCGATGGTGGGTTGCAGAAGTCCTAGGCCTCGGCAGTCACTGTTGGAGGAAAGAGCTGGTTGATGACCGGAATTTCTCTTTGGCAGGTAATGAAGGGCAGTTGTTGTCGATGTGAAGAGCTCCGTGTGGTCAAAGATCGGAGTCTGTCTTGTCGACAGTCGGATGCAGCTTCTGTGTTGGCCTTAGTGAAGTCCATTTGCGATCACGAGGAAATTGAGTATGATTTTTTTCAACGCAAAGCGCTCAGAGCCCATGGATTCTTTTACTGGATTCCTATTCTTGTAATTTTAAGGTTGGAAGAGTACACTCTAACACCTGCCAAGGGTCCTGGACCTGGGGGACACCACTTGAAGTTCATTACTCACTCCAGCACAGACCAGCAGCAAGGTCCAGCAAAGTCCAGGAAGTTGCAATTGGTAACGGTCATCTTGGCATTTGCAGGGAAAGGTATGTGGAATCTTGTTGTGTCGCTGTAGCTCAAACAGGAATGTAGCCATCTGACTCTTGGAGTCACTTCTGGGTTACTAGATTCAAGGCAACCAGGCCCAGTCTTCCTTTGGGCTTCTGTTCTGACAGCAGGGCAGTCCTTCTTCTCAGTCTCCACAGGCCCAGGAGTCTTCTAATGAGAGGTCTGGGTTTGCCACTATTGTGCCCAGTGCCAGTCACTGCATCTATTTTTGCTTTTCTGCTCACAATTTTGTATTAAATACGGCTTGCACTTGGGCTTCCCTACGTGTTGTGTTTCATTTTTAACCGTAGTTTGTTACTTGAAAACAAAAAAAAGGTTGCAAGCCGGCAAACAAACATGGCACCTGCTCAGCAAGGTTCAGTACCTCCAGTGCAGCAAACATACCAGCCACTCGTATAAAGGAGCATCGATTCCCCTTCTTCCTGGAGGGGATCTCTAAATATAGTGGACAGTGTTCCATCAGGAAAGAGGAGGCAATGGTTGTCAGCCACGTTCTAAATGAACCCATTAATCTTTCATTGCGTATATTTTGTTACTGATTTTCTTAAAAGACCCACAGTAACTTCTTTGTTATAAAAGGCCTCTCTTGATCCCATCATTCCTAACAATTTCTGACCAATGGCTGAACAGCAAATGGCTGGCCAAGGTCCTATAAAAAGCTATTGGTGTTTGGTTACAAAACCAATTATAGCGTGGTAATGGGCCAAAACTATAATCGCTTGCCAGTTCTAAGGCTCCATCCAAGCCCTATAATCTCTTCTCTTGTGCGATGCAAGTTTCAATTGTGAATTAGGAGTCAAGGAGCAATTTAGACATTTCAAATCAATAACAGTTTAAGTTCAGTCAATAATGAGAGTTGCATAGTTTCAAAAGTTTATCTCATTAAGAGATTAGTTAAGATCTGTTTATTTTTTTATCTTTATTCAGTTAGTCCATCCATCAGTTAAGTTTACAGAAATCTCATCATAAAGAAATGTTAGAACAAGTCAATTATCAATATCAATATATTAAGGGTAGTCAATAAAGGAAATAAAATCCCTATTCTATAAATCAGAGTATCGTTCATTAGGAACCCATAAAGAGTTCTGAATCATTTAGAAAAGAGTGAAATCAAGGAGCATATAGTTTCAAAAATCAAGTCAAATAGCAGTACGCAAGAATCAGCCGTGTCTCAGATCAGCATATAGTTGCAGTAGCAAACTGTTGAAATCCAAGCTAAGTCAGGTAACAGGTAAAGAAAGGAAATGATAGAAGCAGTAGCTACCACCGCCAAGGGCCTTGGTCTGGGTAAATCCTTGAAGAATCAGAAGAGAATGTGCTGCTTCTTCCTAGGGACACGCACTAATATAAAAGTCAAGAACACATAAATACATCGCTGCGGTCTTTCAACTTTAATAGCCAATGAGAAGGCAGGATTCTTCAGTATGAAAGTTCAGCTCCTCCATTCCCATGGAAATATATGTGGATTAAACATTTATCATGTTAGCTACAGTCAGTCCTGCAAGGTTAGATTCTGGAAACATCAGGCATTTTTCTCATAGGCTTTCTGTTACCATTGACCTTCTATATATCTACTTGTATCACTGTGAGAACAATGAACTACTAACTGAAGGTCAAATCATGGGTGGGTAATACATTATTTTAAGCTAAATGACAGTTATTTATTGTTTACATGCACAAACTGGTTTATTCAATTCTTATATGAAACATTAAGAACTAGGAAGTTCATGACATTCAAGAATAAATGTTGCATAATTAAATAATACTTTTTGTTAAATGAGAAATTCTGCAGTTATGAGTATGGCAGCATCCCTAAGTCTGCCATTTCTAAGGTCAAGCGGCTAAATCACGCTGTGCACATTTCAGCAATATCAATCTTCTCTTTTATTTAGCTAAAACAGCTCAGGATTTTGTCTGCAGCCTACATGAATAACAATGATTGCCTACTACAAATTAGCACTTTTAAGAGTGTGTCATTTCAACATTGTCTACATTTTCCACTGCACATTTTAGCATACTTTATTGATTAATTTTGAAAACAACATCCTGGAATCTCACCAGTCTACCTGCAAGTCAAGTATGGGGCAGATCAGCTTTGTTTGAGATCAGGGACTAACTGTTGTCCAATGTAGGCTAGGGAAAGCTTTTCTTATTGATCATGTTAGATTTGTCAACGGCTTTCACCATCATTGACCATACCGTCCTGTTGAATGTTCTTCATACAGTACTGAAAGCCTTTAACGTGACTTGGAATTGTTTGCCTAATTCCTTTCAAGAATAGTGATTATATTGGTAACTGTTGACCTGGCCCTTTCTGCATGGTCATCTACAGATTTGTTCCTTCTGCTGATGAACCCGTTTTTGTTGATATTAGTACTTTTTGCACATTTTCCCTGCTAAGCAGTGGTAACGCGCTTGTGCTCTCTCTCAAAACCATGGTACAATTGGCATATACCTGATGTATACATTTAATTTGGATATAAGTCCCTAGTAAATGGTACTACATGCACACACAGCCTGTAAATTAAATGTTACTAGTGAGCAGCAACACTCATTGTGCCACCTACTAAAGTAGCGCCGTAAAACTTAACTCAGGCCTGCCACTGCAGCCTATGTAGGCATGTTTTAAACTGACATGTTATCATGGCAAGTAATAAGACAGGATACCTTTACTCATCAACTGAAAGTGACAGGTCGTGTCCTTAAAACTGCGCCAAAATAATATAGGAATGATGTATGTGTGACAGCCCTACCCGGAACTGGGCTGGGGCGGGGGCGTGGCACAGGGGTTGTGTCAGAGTGGGAGCATGTGTTGAAGCCTGGGTTAGGTTAGCAGGGCATTTAGGGTTATGTAAAAAAATGTGTCCCTAAATGTGTGCGTAAAAAGTGTCTTCATGTAAGAGGGAAATGTCTGGGCATGTTTAAAACGGTGACTGCAGAGCTGTGACAGATGGTGCCTGAGCAAGCTGAGCTGTGAATAAGCAGGCAGCCCCAAGTTCCCCAACCCACATGTCATCCAGGGTTTCTAACACCGGTGCTTGCGGCGCAGAGGTGTTTTTTAAAAGTGTCTTTCTTTAGAAGCAGCTGGGGCAATTTGAAATGCGGCCCAGCCAAAGCTGGTGGCAGAAAACTATCCGCTTTGGGTCTCAAAAGGGGGGCTGCAGCTGTAAAATGTTAGAGGGGAAAGCCCTTGTAAGGATCACAAGTAGCGACGTAAAAGCACAAGGACAAAAGGACAGTTTCCCTGGCAGGGCTCTGGCATGTAGGTGTCAAATCGATAAAGTGACAACAGTTGTGAGCAGAGCAGGGCTGAGAAGAGGAAAAACTAACACAGGGCCAGTCCCAAACTTCCCAGGGCAATTCTCAAAAATAGGATGATACAAGGTCTGTAATAAAATAACAAACCACAGCCCCCAGAAGAGTGGTGAGAAGTGAAAAAACCAAGCCAAATGTAGAGCCAAAGCTTCCCATGAGAACCTGAAACAGGATGACGCCTGTCATGTTATAAATCAGACATCCCTTTACACATAGGGCAATGCAGGGAAGTCAAAAAACTCAAAACCTAGAAACTGCTTCACAAATTCCCACGCAGAACAAGGCTGACAAGAGGAAAAAAAACCTAAACATCAGCCAGTCCCAAACTTCCCATGAGACTCAATTGGTATAGCAATTACATGTTATAAAAGCGTCACCCTCGGCATGCAGGGTATTGGTGATCCATCATGTCCCCAAACATCAGCCGGAGCCAGCCTTCCCAGGAGAAGGGTTCAAGCAGCTTTAACGCCTTCCCCCATTATAAAGTGGCAAGACGTGGGAGAGGCCCTGTGTTGAGAATGATCCCCAAGCACAGGTGATTACACAGCTCTTCCCAAAACAGGGCTCAGGCCTGATTAGCAGATGTCATATGATAAGGGTGCATCTAACAAACAAGGCAACGGTCAGAAAATGTTCCCTCCAATGATGACCCACACTACCTGGTTCTAAACCCTCCCCGCCATAAAGTGTGGGGTCTTCTAATTAGCATGCTAGGACAAGTATAAAAAGTATACTTCAGGGCTCCAGCACAAACAGACATTCAAAAACCCATTTGGAACGACGTGTTTGGATTGTTTGCTGCACAGGCCTACCGCAGGAACTTAAAGGGAAGAATGGAGCAGAGCAACTTGTCACAGATGGATGCTGCATGCTGTGCTCTAATGGAGGTAAATAAATAGGGGATGGTGCAGTGTTGCAGTCTTAAGGATTTAAGGGTTTATTTAAAGTATTGGGGGGAATGCATTTAAGGTGAACAATGTTGTAGTTGTTAAAATGTCACTTAATACAATGGGGGTTTGTATTTAATGTGAACAATGAGGTTGCTTTAAATGTATGCCGCCTTGAAATTTTAAATAATGTTTAAAGCATTAGGGGATGTTGCTTAAGTTGAATGTTGTTAGCGGCCTTGAGGTGACGTTTTTGACGGTTTAAGTTTTTAAATGGAGCTTAAGGCTTGGGGCTGTTATTTAATACGAATAATGTGGTTTGTTCTGGGAGATGACCCAGGGCTGAAGGCTTTACGTTTTAAATAAGGTGTAGAGTAGGCGCCATGAAGGGCTACATTTAATGTCAATAATACTGTTGTTGTGGGGTACTGTATGGTTGCAGTCTTAAGTTTTTAAAGGACATATCATGCAATATACGCATGTATTTAATAAGACTAAAGCTGGTGGATTTGGAGAATGACATGCGATTTTTAACTTTGGGGGTTTTAAAGGGCTCTTAAAGTTTTGGAAGGGGGTGTTTAGTACGAATAAAAATACATGGTTGGATTGTTATGTACAGCGGTCTGAGCACGCAATATGCTACATGAATACACCTTTAAAACAACAGTTGCATGTACTTACCAAGGGTTATGGTGTTCATGCGTGGTATCTCTGGATGTAGGTGGTGCTGTAGGGTGGCCGTTATGGTGTCTTTTATTTTACCACAAAAAACGCTGGCAGGCTGTCCAATGTGACACCCGAGAGTCCCAAAGTAAGCATTTTTCAGGTCCAGAGTCCACAATGTTAGGGGCTCTTGGGGGTCGCCGACCCGAAGCTGCTGCTGCAGCAGTCCCCACGAGTTTGTTCCACTGTGCGAGGCCTCTGGGGCTTATCCCGACATATGGGGCAGTGGGGCCATCCACCATAAGTTGATGCTTCAGCCCATGAGAGCCTGCTTACACAATGCTGGGGGCTCTGGGACATGTGCGCCATGCTCAGGTGTGAGGTTCGAGGGTGAAAATCCTTTTTTAATTAGTGCCCCAGAGACCGCGGTGTTCCAGGCGGTGCAACCGCGGTATTCCAGGCGGTGCTCTGGGGGCATGTGCGGGCAAATCATGTGGGGTGCAATGGAGACCAACCACAGGAGACCTCTGAGGGCAGGGTAGTCTCTGAGGCTATGTGCGGCGGTGTTCCATGCGGGGTTCTGGGGGTTAGTGAGGGCAGTTCCGGTATGGGGCTCGAGGCCCAGGTTTTATAAAATAAAGGCCCCCCCGAGCCCGCTTCCCAAGTGCGGGACTCTAGGGGCTCGTACAGCCGTGTTGCGGTGTGGGGCTAGAGGTCCCTGTATTTATAAAATAAAGGCCCCTAGAGTCCGCTTCCCAAGTGAGGGACTCTGGGGGCTCATACAGCAGTGGTGCGGTGTGGGGCTGAGGCCCCAGGTTTTTATAAAATAAAGGCCCCCAGAGCCCGCGGTGGTCCATGCGGAGCTCTGGGGCTTGTGCGGGCCGAATTGTTTTCAAAATAGAAGCCCCCAGAGGCCGCTGTTGTTCGAGCGCTGCTCTGGGGGCGTGTGGTAGGGTCCAATGTGCTGGGGCAGACCCCAGAGCCCTCTGAGATCATGGAGGGCTCTGGGGCGCTGGGAGGCATGGGGCTCGAGGCCCCCAGGCGTAATCAATAATGCCCACAGAGCCCCCTTACCGGTTGCGCTGCTCTGTGGGCTGGGGTGGATGGCGGCACTTCCTTGGGCCCCTCGGGGGTCAAGATGGAGGCCGTAGGATTTTAGGCCGTCCTTCCGCTTCCTCTGCGAAGGCCAGCCATGCCCACCGTGACGTCTAAGGGGATTCCCTCAACGTCACGGTGGGCGTGGCCGGCCTTCGCTGTGGAAGCGGAAGGCCAGCTGTGAATAGGCAGTGCCTTCGGTGTCCCGCATGTGGGAAATCCCTGCAGGGGATGCCTCTTCGTGAGGGCCATTTTACAAATACGAGCTGGCATTAGCAGCAGTCCATGGTGGCTGCTGCTAACGTTGACCGCAGAGTCCAAATGAGGGCTGTAACATCCGCAGTGTGTTGGGGTTGGGGATGGTTTCACGGCAGAGGCAAAGCGCCCAATGTAGGGATTCCCAAGAGGAAACTGCTGGGCATTATACAGCCAGGGGCCATGTTACCAGAGTCCCTGGCTATGAATAAATAATTTTAAAAAAAACGTGAAGGGCAGCTCACATCCGTGCAGGGAGAGGGAGAGCGTTTCTCCCACTTTAGCTCTCCCCTCCCTGTAATCTATTTTATATAATACACCATTACACAGTGCTGACTTTACCCAAAGGGGTCAGAGCGCTTTACATTAGTACCATGTACATTACTTAAGGATTTTTACACACTAGTAAGTTACAAATACAAGCAGAATAATTAGAAAAGTAAAAATAAAATAAGAGATGGTAAAATTAGGCTTATACAGGTATAGAATACGTATTTACGCCGTAGAGCTGAAGTGAACGCCAAGCACTCTAGGAACGGTGCTAGTTATTTTTAAAAGATCCGGATTCCGCAATCAATGTCTCCCACAATTTCCAGGCAAATAAAAAATAAAAATAAAAATGCTAACATAACCCCAGTGATTAATGCTCTTTGGGGGTGAGATAGGTGCTTTTGTCTAGTGGCTGCTTTTGACGGTTCATACATTAACACAGCGTGTTAAGATGCCTGCTACATAGAAATGTGTACCCTGTAGACTACAAAGTGCATTTAGTGTAAAGTAAGCAGATATCCTTTTGTTTCTTGCAGTTTATAAGTTAAAACGCAAATATAAAGCACTGAATTATTAAAGGGGTCTGAGAGCAGCATGCACAATCCCCTGTATAGATTAGAGATTAGATTAATGTTACACCGGGAGGGTCATGAGGGGTAGATAGAAATCAGGGTTTATTATTAAAAACTAAACGTAAATGCATGGGGTTGTTTTCATTTTTTGAGTTTATGCTTCTCCAGACTTTAACTAGGGCATTTAGCAGTAGGGATGACCTTTTGTTCTTACAAATTGTACACCTATGCCCTATGTAACATTTTCCTAGACGTTGATTTACGTATGCCGAGGGTATTTACGTTTTCTAAGGTGAATGTAACAAACGGTAATGCAATGTTTATGAGCGCTAGTTTTAAAACAGCCGTGTTTGATCTAACCCCAGACACAGGACCTCCCAGAAATAAGAATCATAGATGAAGAAATGCTCGCCCTGCAGCCAGGTATATGTATTTGGAGTTGTATAGTTCTGAGTAGTGTTTGTACAACGGTGTCTCAGAAGCTCTGCTTTTCTAATGGTATTCTCATGTATGTATGATTTTATAGATTATGATGCCGACCTACAAACAGCTGTTGACACTCTACAACGGTACCTGGAGGCTCAAGGCGTGGCGAACAATGTGCAAAACAACACAGTTCTTACAGGTAAATAAAAAAATGCCCGTGTTCATTAAACTGTCTAAGACTTACGCGTTGTTAGTCCAAAAACCACAGTGGTGAACTGTAGGAGGGCTCCTCAGAAGGGACTGCTGAGGCCTGGTTTATACTGCAAATGTGATTATTTTTTTCTTTACAGGGCCCACGGAGTCATGCACGGACGGCGCTGTTGTGCAAGAGTCTGCAGAGCCGCGAACAAAAGAAAGGCCACTAAAAAGGAAAGCTTCAGCATTTAAAGAGGGACGGGTTATGAAGAAAGGAGCTGGGAAAAGACCTCTAACAGGTGTGTTTTTTTTACAAAAGGTTGCGAAAAAAAGAACTCTCAGGGTTTTATTCTCTCAATCAGAAGGGGCCACCGCCATGTAGTACTGGGTGTATAAAGGGGTCGTGTAGAAATTATTGTGGTGGTGGGGTGTCTATGGTTAGTGTAAACAGCTTATACAGGTTCCTTATTTTTTCTAATATATATATTTTTTATGTTACATTCTAGGAGCCGCTCAAAAGAGCACTGGAGAAGATACGTGTAAGGCTAAGAGGGCTGCGATACCGTTAAGTGACATCACAAAGACAGTCCAGAACACCATGCCTGCAGCAAATTGTGTGATTAGGCGTGTACGCCAGGACAAACTATGCTCATACTATACACACATCCAACAGAGAACCGGCACAGCCATGAAATGTCAAATCAATCCCCCTCCACCATGATGAACACTCCTACAGGAATGTCTATTCTGCACCGGGAGGGGGACAACAACGGAGGCGTGTTTACAACCACAGACACCGTAATGCCTGTTCTGTGTAAAAGCGACGCTGCGTATCTGAACCCTCTCCAGGCCTCAAAAGGGAATCTCAGCTCAAACAAACCCGCCCTTAAGAAGAAGCAGATGGCCCCAGAGCCCCAACCCGGTCCTTTAAACCTTAAGAAGAAGCGGGCGGTCCGTGAGTCCCAAGCAGCTCCTTTAAACCTCAAGAAGACAAATCAGGTGCTCCCAGAATCCCTAACAATGCCTTTAAACCTCAAGAAGAAACCTGTGGTCCCTGAGCCCCAAACTACTCCTTTAGATCTCTCATTAAAAAAGGATGTTACGCCGCTGAATGAACCCTGATCTTTAAGGGGCCAGTGGCTATGACGTTGGTTGCAGAAGATCTGTTGCAGCCACAAACCCCTAAAGTGAATCGCCTCTCAAGAAAATATCTTAAGAAGAAGCAAGGGGTCCAGGCGTTACAAGTAGAAACAGTAGAAGGACCCTTAATCAAGCCCATTACACCACAGGACCCTTCCCATACCCTGAAGCCCTCTATAGTTTCAAATAAACTAGTGACACAGGTAGAGGAGCTCCCCCTACACCAGACCCCAAAGACATCTATAATCAATCCTGATGTGCTTAGGGACTCAACGCCTGAAAATGCTCAACCCTTAGGAGCACCTTATACCCCCAGCAGCGGGTAACTCAAGGCACTGACAGGGTTGGTAGACAGCCTGGATAGACCCGCAGAAGCAGTGCAAGGGGGGCCTTCTAACACGTACAATGGGGATTTGCATACACCGGTTAGACATTCACCTGCCTATAACCCCGACAATTCATTCACAGCTAGGACCCTCGATTATTTCGACTGCCATTTACACTCCCCGTGCCCTATGACCCCTATCACCCTACCAGGAGCGTACGACCCAACCAGCCCAGCATCCAGTGTAATCCCCACATCACCCCCATCAATAAACGATGATAACAGTAGGGGCTGGGGCGACTGTCCAAATCAGAGTTTGGAGGTTGTATTTAGTGAGGAGCCTTCCATGGCCGCCCCAGGGTGTTCGAACTTGGACCCTGTTTCTATGATCCCACCGGGCCCTCCGTTACAGAATGGTGTTGTGGCGGACAGTGTGAGAGAGGCCCCTGGGGTGTTACAAGGCGTTATACAACCACCCCGGGTGTTCATCCCTAATCCGCCGCAATATGATTCTGTAAACCCAAAAGAGGTACTAGGGGCTCATGTGAAAGATATTCAGCTGGCGGTCAGAAAGCTAAAACGCCAAGCGAACGGCGCAACCTTAAAATTGGGGAAGGAGGGTAGCGGTGACAGGGTCAAGATGGAGGCACAGCAATAGATACTGCAATTGGTTGACCGGTGTAAAAGGGTGATCCTCCTAACGTGTCAAGCAACTGTGTCAGACATAGGGCGTATACCGGCGTGACTAGGCCTACGCCGACCCCTAAAGACCCCCCATGCCCGGGTATTCATAAAAGTACACACAAATCAAAATATAGCAGTAAGGTCCATACTGTACTGACAAAGTCCCTGCGCTTCTTTGGTTTGCTCAGGCGTAAAAAGTACATAGAGCCCCTCAAACATAGTCATACAGTTTCACGATCAGCGCCTGAAGCACATACATCCATACCATGCACCTGCCAATACATAAGTTCAGGAGAGAACATCCCGCGGGTCGGGCATTTGAAGGGCTCAAGGGGTAGAGCGGCAATACTCCAGCACCTGGAACACACAGAAGGTCCGCGGGGTGGGTCTGTAGCAGAGGCCTCTATGAGTACGTCGCACACAGGTACAAACCATACTGTACAGATAGGATGGGGAAGGATACCTAGAAAAGTGTGGGCCCGTAAAAGGCAAAAGTGGGCTAATAGCGCTAAGCGGCGCAGGCTTTTAATAAGTAAACTAAAGAAAGCCCGAATATGCGCTACATGGCGGCTTAAAAGCCCCACAGAGAACGTGCTAAGCCAGAACCCCCAAAATGATACAACAGCGAACTCCACAGCAGGCCAAATTCCACAAGCTGAGGCTTCAGAGGGTGTGTTTTTAGGAGTGTTAGAAGCTACAGTCGTACTGTAGAGAGATTTAACTCTACAGAACACTACGAGGAGTTTAGGTTTGTTAACCTTCACCAGATAAGGTCCTCCGATCATGGGGTTTTAGCCATACATCAGGATGTGCAAACAGTCATAGAAAGGTTGTTACGCGATGTGGGTCCTAATGATTTTTTCCAACTACGCTTCCAGGGGCAGGGTTTTGACAGTCCTTTGTTCACCAAACGAAGGTCCCGCGATGTGTTTGACGCCGTGGAATTTCTAGAAAACCTCTCAAGGCTTTTACAGAGTAAGGCTGAACTAGTCGCCTATGGCACTTTCAGAGTCATTGCCCTCATTGTACGGGCCGTGAGGGTGGTGTTTCCAGGCCTTTAAAGAGCGTACTATACAGCAAGCTAATTGGTAAGAAACAACGTTGGCGGCTCAACTTTAACAATGGAGCAGCCAACACATGTCTGGCGGCCAGCATCATGGGGTTGCTGATGGGGCGCAACACCCCCGACGCTGTCATCGTGTCTAGAGCGGCTGAAGCCCATGAGGTTCTTGAAATACCTCCAGACCGCATCGGCGGCTTTGGTGACATCGGTATTTTTGAGAACTATTTCTCCGTTACGTGAAAGTTCTTTATCACAACGGTTCTTGGAAGTACTTTACAACCGGGGAACGTGTGAAAAACAAGACCGTAAATGTTGTTCACCACGAAAATCACTTTTACGGTATCTTGAGCCTTAAAAGTTTTCTAGGAGTCAAGTACGTGTGCACACATTACGACCACATATGCAACACTAAGGCACATCATCAATGTGAAATGCACTGTAAGATGTTGCAGAGGGACGGTTGCATCGTAGACAAGTCCCTGAAGGTGAGGTGTTGCACCTGTAATCTGTTTTGAATGCTTGAGCATACATAACAAAGATGTTAAATGCATCCCTAAAACAGATTGCCGTGCCTGTGGTAAGTATATGCCTGCAGATCATAAATGTAAAGGCATGAAATGCCCAAGGTGTCATGCGCCTTTTAGGGCAGGAACTGTACACCGGTGTTACATGGTTGAAGGCAGACCACAGACCAAAACCGAAGACTACATAGTGTTTGATATAGAGTGTACACAAGAGATGGGGGTACACCAGCCTAACTATATTTACGCACACCATCTAACTTCCGATGACAGCTGGGAGTTTGAAGGACAAACGTGCGTTTGTGATTTCCTTAACACTTTCATTCAAACCAAATTCAAAGGGTATACCATGCTGGCCCATAACTCAAAAGCATATGACTCATTCTTTATTTTACAAAATATGATTCGTGAAAAGGTACAAGTAGAACTCATCACTCAGGGTTCCAAGCTGATGTTGTTAACGTCTGGCCAGTTACAAATAAGGTTCATAGACACCCTGAATTTCCTACCCATGAAATTGAGCAAGCTGCCAAAAGCCTTTGGTTTCCCAGGGTGTAAAGGTTATTTTCCACACTTTTTTAACACCTGGGCGAACCAGAATTATGTGGGGCCCATGCCTCCTCCGGACAGCTACGGGTTTCAATATATGATGCCTGCCGAGAAAGAGAGCTTTCTACAATGGTACTCTGAAAACCGTGAAAAGGAGTTTCATTTTCAAACAGAGTTGAAAGCTTATTGTCAGGCTGATGTTATGATCCTGCGAAAAGCCTGCAACCTCTTCAGAGATGTTGGGGTGTCTATGACTAAGAAAGTAAGGGTTTTGAAGCCCAAGACCCCTCAAATGACAAAGACAGTCGAATACATAGACCCTTTTCAAAACATCACTTTGGCCTCCATGTGTATGTCCATCTACAAACACATGTTTTTAAGACCAAAAAGTATCGCTCTAGTGCCGCCAGACCTCTATAACGGTAAACAGAAACGTTATTCAACCCCCTCTATCCAATGGCTCATGTACGTCTCTGAGAAGGAAGACATACATATTCAACATGCCTTACAGGGGGGTGAATACCGCCTGGGTCCCTATTACCTGGATGGGTACGCAGTAATTAAGGGGGTGCTGACGGCCTTTGAATACAACAGCTGCCCTCAGTGTTACAAACCCTACGAGGTTAACAAATTGCTGGGTGCCAAATTTGAGCACTTACACAGACGTACTCTGATGAAGGCCCAGTATGTTGAAAACTGAGGCTTTGCTATGAGGGTCCTTTGGGAGCATGAGTGGTTAGATATGCTAACAACCGACACAGAGCTCGGCTCTTTCCTTCAGAGTTGTGATTTACCAGAACCTCTGGAGCCCCGCAATGCCTTATTCGGGGGTCGTACAAATGCCATACAACTGTACAGGGCCGTTGGTGAGGGTACGAAAATACACTACTATGATTTCACCAGTCTGTATCCATTTGTGAACAAAATGAAGGTATACCCCTTAGGTCACCCCGCCATCATATATAGAGATTTTAAGCCCATATCCGAATACTTTGGGCTAGTCAAATGCGGAATCTATCCGCCAAGGCAGCTTTACTTTCCAGTGTTACCATACAGAGTCGATGGTAAGCTGATGTTCCCCCTCTGTCGAACATGTGCAGTGTTTAAAGAGGTTGGCGGTTGTAGACACACTGAAGAACAAAGGATGCTCGCAGGGACCTGGTGTAGCATTGAGGTACAAGCTGCCTTAAAGAAAGGCTACAGGCTCGGGAGAGTACATGAAGTGTGGCATTTTAAGAGGACCACGAAACAACTCTTTTCACCCTACATTAATTTGTTTCTCAGAGACAAACAGGAGGCCTCAGGATATCCTGAATGGTGTACTAGTCAGGATGCAAAGCAGAAATACATCGATGACTACTACGCTCATGAGGGTATACGTTTACGACCCCATTTGATAGAGGTCAACCCGGCCCGCTGACAGTTAGCCAAACTCTGCCTCAACTCCTTATGGGGAAAATTCGCACAGCGTACAAACCTGTCAAATATGACCTTAATAACAGATCCTGACGAACTGTTTAAGTACCTTTTTGCCCCTTGTTACGAGGTGTCCAGCTGCGAATTTATCGATGACGAGACCGCCGCTGTGTGTTGAAAATACACAAAAGAGTACCCCACAACGTGTAACAACATAAATATCTTCATAGCGTGCTTCACGACCGCACACGCCCATCTAGAGCTTTACAGGATTATGGATAAACTCCAGGACCGCTGTTTGTATCATGATGCCGACTCTGTGATTTTTCTGAGTAAACCAGGGGATGAAGACCCTCCTCTTGGGGATTATCTAGGTAATTTGGCCAGTGAACTCGATAAGGATGAACATATAATAGAATTCACCTAATCCGGACCTAAGACCTACGCCTACAAAACAAACAACAACAAAGTGTGCATGAATGTCAAAGGTATAACATTAAATGTCAACAGCACCCTAAAAATCAATTTTGACAGTCTGAAGGATCTGGTGCACGAATACTCTGCATCGGACGACCGTGAAAATGATAAAACCATAGTTGTTAATCAACCCTGCATAGTCAGATCCAAAAAGAAGTGGGAAATTACAACCCAGCCCTTACATAAAACCTTACGTGCTGTTTTCGACAAAAGGTTCCTGACTGCGGACTATAAAACACTGCTGTATGGTTATTAGACACATTAGAGAGGTCGCCACCACACTATGGACACCAGATTACAGCATCCATTCTCCTGCGTGTTAGCAGGGCCCTTAAACTGCGGTAAAAGCTACTTTATAAAAAAGCTCTTAGAAAATGCTGCCAGTGTTTTATCCCAAACACCTAATAACATTGTGTGGCTTTATTCATGCTGGCAAGATCTTTATACCGACCTGGCCCGCAGTTTCCCACATATCAAATTTATAGAAGGTATACCTGATAATCTCAACGATGATGAGCTGCTGCCCCGACCCTTGTAAACATGGTAATTGTCGATGACCTTATGCGTGAAGGTGGTGATCATCCTGAGTTAGAGAAAGCTTTTACTCAATATTCACACCATCGCAATCTAAGCATATGCTACATTGTGCAGAACTTGTTTTACAAGGGTAAGAACAGTCGCTCTATAGCTCTCAATGTCTCATACCTTGTTTTATTTAAAAACCCCCGTGACAAACAGCAAATATCCATCATAGCTAAACAGATGTATCCGGGAAACACTCACTTCTTCATGGAGGCCTTTAACGACGCTACAGCAAAACCCCATGGCTACCTGCTGGTCGACTTAAAAAATAATACTCTAGAAGACTACAGACTGAGGTCTGATATTTTTCCCCCTGATCTCCCAGTCGCTTACACACCTAAGACCAAGTCCCGAGCCTATAAAAGGCTGCGCTGAAGACCTTTAGAGACATTTGCAGTCCGGACCTTATAACACCCTGTGTTGACCATGTCTGACCGCCTATGCCACAATTTAGCTCTCCTGAAAATGCTGGTTACAGCCAGTCCCCAGCACAGAAAGGTCATCCTATGTGCGGCTTCTGACGATTTAGTGGCGGCCATTTCAGAAATAGCCCTAAACACCCTAAAAGGTAACCTCCCTATATCAAAGAGTCAGTTACAGGTGCTGAAGAAGAAGCAACATCTCATCAAGAAGCTCAGTAATAAAAGGGCCTCACTCATTACCAAGAAGAAACTGGTGAAACAGTCTGGGGGTTTTATAGGCTCTTTTTTGGGCATAGCTATACCCATAATTACAAGCCTCCTCTCTGGACGTTGATGGAGCATGCTGCAAAGATGTATTTGGTTCCTAGACAACAGTTGGAACAGCTGGGCTCTTCTGCGGACAACGCCTGGGATATACGGCGAAATGAGACTCTACGACTGGATGCTGAAATTAA
Source organism: Calotriton arnoldi (assembly GCA_963921515.1). NCBI lineage: Eukaryota > Metazoa > Chordata > Amphibia > Caudata > Salamandridae > Calotriton > Calotriton arnoldi. The sequence goes on from CAWUFW010019926.1 coordinate 132,225, forward strand.
AGACATTTGAACCGGACAGACCTAAACCCTTACGACAAAGCTAACCTTTACACCAGCACCCTTAAAAAAAATTTAAGCTACTACAAGCAGTGGGATACCGAAAAAAATAAGCTAACTCTATATACCCCTGACTCTGAACAACCACCCAAACCACCGACTGCTCCTCACCCCCAGCAGCCACAGCCGGCCCTTGCACCACCCTCATATATCTTTGTTGACGACCTCTTAAAAAATATAAGTCAGAGACACCGGGGGGCCGCGCAAATGTTGCTGAGTAAACTTGCAGCTTCTAAAGACCTAACAGTGTGGAATGAATGAGGCGAATTTCTCTACAAGGGGCAGCCGGTTGTTGGGTCACACATGTACGATCTAGTTAAAGGTCTCACGCACCCCAAAACCCTAACGCCGCAAAATGCTCCTAGAGGCTGGGATCAGTTTCTGCGAGCCGCTGCTGAACTCAACATCCCTTCCACACTCGTGGGTAATAACGATCACCGCTGCATGCTTGAAAGTTTGAAGGCACCCCTCCCTCCATCGCCAGCCGCCTCTGATGTTCCACGGCTATCCCCCTCTTGGAGCACCCTGCCTGCGTCGTCTGTACAGAGAAAAAGGACACTGACCAAATCCCATACGTGGATTAAGCCCTAATGTTTCTACAGACTTTTTGAATAACTGTGCCTGTTACGTGTATAGTCATGTCTGATTTTTCTTCATATATTTCTTTAGTAAGGGATCTCATTGTAATGCACACCCTACATAACTGTTTGTAATAAACACTTTTATAACTTTTCAACCTGTCTCACTCGTCTTTTCAAACATTTTTAATTATGGTGTATGTGGCAGCATAGAAATACAGAGTCTGAATGCACGTTTTAAAAATGCCTTTATTTTAAACGTTCATCATTAAACATACACACGTTACAAGCCCTTACAATTTCGACAAACAACATATTCTGTTTTCACAGGTCTGACCGATGCCAGTGTGTTTTCTTTTACATATTTCACAACAAGACGGTCATTGTTAACAAGGTCACTCGAATATAGATTTAAGACATTTCTAAACGTCACACCCTCCGACATTTTACTGATAAAATAAATACAGTGTTCCCCGCTTGTGATGGCTAACGAATCCTGGACCCTTAGCTTGTTATACTCCACCCGCGCTGCGGCTTTTTTCACAAACTTGAATATGGGCTGTGTATAGATACTGTGTTCGAGGGAACTCAGCTGTACTGTCAAACACTGTAACCTTGTCCCTATCTATAAACACGGCCGCCCAGTGTGTTCCACCCTTGTAATGAGGATCGGTGTTAAAGACTACGGTGCAGGGTCTTTCTGCCCCTATTTCAGCTGGTAACCCATCGCTAGGGAAAACACCTAAAAACTATTTCCTAGCGTATTTATACCTGCTTAAGAACTCACGTATCTGCACAGTGTCCATTTCACAAATGCTTTAAAGATAGTCAAACAAAATCTGTCTGGCGTGGTTGATCTGAATGATGCTGTTGAATACCGAGAATACGACCATGTTCACATTCGCAGGTAGCGGATTACTAAATCGTATTTCAGCTTTTAGATTTCCGTTTTTGACCAGGTTGTAGTGATCGCCATCTTCCATGTCGGGAGTCAGGTTGAATGCGAACAGTGTGTATCCATCTCCATAGCCTTCTCTTGACACGGCTACCCCGCAGTCCCGTAGATGCTTCCCGGTTATCGAAACCAGCCCCTGATATTCCCTGATGTAGTTGGAGGTTATAATTCTGGGTGTGTAGGGTTTTGCAGGAATCACAGAGGCCTCGTGGACCAACGCCGCGTAGTTGATGTTGTAGTGCCTAAAATTGAAGGGGTTTGAGGTATAGGCGCCGCTAAAAGCTGTATTGTCCACAAAACCGATGATGATAAGTTTGGGTAGTTGCCCCAGAAATAAATTCTGTTGCTCGGTTAATCGGGTACCTGCTGGGATGCTGAATACCTTCAGAGCTACTCTTTCCACTGCGTACTTGGCGTTTGATATTTGCAAAGCGTCTGCGTGAGCTAATCTGACGCTCGGGGACACTTTCTCTCTTTACAAACAGACTCCAGGACAGTATGTCCAGCTTGTACTGGTCCGCATCCCCGCTGATGAGACAGAATGAGTCCTTGTTGCGAGTGAGCTTGATCTTAAGATCAATTCCATTGATGAGCAGTTTATCTTGGAAGAAGAAGTCTGAATGTATGCGTCCCAGGAGGTCAAAGTAGCGACTGCCTTCTGCAAACCTTGCTCTTTTTACAAAACCCTGATTGTCACCGTCCAGCTCCTTGGCTTCAAAGTGGCCGTATGTATCCTTGTAGAAGAGCCCCGCTGAAAGCTGCGTGTCAAGGGCGTCGCTACTGTAATTTAGAATGCTCTCGAGGTAGGCTCTGTTGGCGTACATGTTATCGCTCTGTGTGATGAGACGATTGCCCAGGGTGATGTCCACCTAATTAAACACGGTTGCTAGGGGGTAAGCGATCGTCGCCACTTTAGCGCCTGCTGCTATGTCGGAACCATCCACTATTACGATTTTACACATAAGATGGAGCAGCGTGTTGTTGAGATCCAAATACATATCCGTGGACCCTGACACAAAAAACTCTATAGGGACAAGTGGTGTCAAAGCGGCTAAAGGTGATACCTTCATGAAGAAGATGTTTTCGATGCTTGTCTGCGTGGGCTTTAGAGTAAACAAGTCTAACTCAGATTTGGCGGACTCGCCCGATGCACAATGTATGAAGGCCATGCTTTAGTTTGCGCCGCTTTAGAAAATATTTACTTTAGAGCCGTTTCTCTTCTTCTTCGAAGCTCTCTTCCATCTTGGAGTTCTTCTTTTGTGAGTGCGTTTTGAAGAACTCCTTTTTTTATAGGAGGCCGGCGGTCCCCTGCGTCTCGAAGCACGACGCTTCCTTTTAACACTCGCGCGCGGCTTGTACACAAAACCCGCTCCTTCTTGTGGCTGCTTGCTCATGCGCTCGGCAACCGCCGAAGTAACAGACCCAATCACGTCCTGGGCAATGTTCGTAGCCGCCGCCTTAACATGCGGTTTTGCAATTTCATAGCCTCTTCTCAAGAAGGGCATAGCTCTTCTAAACAGACTACGGAAGAAGCCCCCTAAACCAGCCCCATACATAACTGGTGACCCTTGAAAGTACGGAGGACCTCCATATCTGGCTTGGTTTCTGTAATAGTCCCTGTACATAGACGGGTCCCCGTATGTTTTCACGACGATACCATGATGCCTGCTTAATAGCCGCCGTCGCGTCTTGGCCTTAAATGAAGCTTGACAATAACTTTCCCGTATTTAAAGGACACCGGCTCAGACTGATCATCGAAGATCATAATTGAAATAGTGTCAAAATGGTTTTTAGAAACTGCGACGTAGTCAGGTTTGTTAAATTGAATATTGACCATCGTATTATTTTCGCCCTGTACATGGACCCATCTTAACAGCGGCGAGTAACTATCGCCGATTCTCTGGGCCTCTACAATATCGCTATACACTTAGAGCGTATAGAACCCCCCGTTAATATCGGGGCACGTGTGATCCTGTTCGACCTTACTTCTCGCATGCTGCACTGTGCCTAAAACCCTTCTTAATTTACCAGAGCAGTTAAACGTGGTGTTGCGACTTGGGGCTTTAAACACCTTCCTTCTGACGTTATCTAACGACAGATGAATATTCAAATATGTTTCGATGCTGGCTATGGATTTGTTGATGGTGCTGACAACACTTGAAATGGTTGGGTAGTAGCCGTATGGGAAGCCCGCGGGTATGCTCAAAGGGTCCTGCTCACGCTTTATGTTAAACTTGGCTTCGCTCGGTGTAAATGCATTCCAGGTTCTTGGGTATTGGATTTCTGTTAGGGCTACCTCCCAATCCCCTTTCAGGTCCACAGGATTAGCCAATCTGGTTGTCGGGGAACATGCCCTTAGAAGCGTTGGACGGTAGGGTAATATTAAAGGGCGTTGTCTCCATCTTATCAGCAGCTTTTAGATGGTCCCTAGCTCACACACCCTTCAGGGAGCTGGCCAACACCCAACTATTAAATTTCTCCGGCCAGCCCCTCCATTTGACATATGCCTGTCTATTAGCACCGCTACCTTTCCTTTTCAGAATCTTTTCAACCCTATACACCCTGTGCGGATCGTCGTGTACCATTTGTAATGTTACGTTTCGTATAGAGGCCCTAATATAGACGCGTTCATATATGCCGTATATGGTCATAATCGTATATGCCCTATTATGGTCATGATCGTCTATGCCCTATTATGGTCATGATCGTCTATGCCCTATTATAGTCATGATCTTATATGCCCTAATATAGGCATGATCCCTCACCTACATTAGTTCCCTACAGTACACAACGAACTCTGAGGAATGAACATTATCTAGTCTGTAGTTAGAACACTGCAAGGTCTTTCTCGAACACAGGCCTACAATGTACTCATAAATTATGCATGAGCATTAACCAGCTATATGTCCCGCATAATATGTATGTACAAAGTTCACCCCTGACGTCTTCCTCTTGTCTAACAAAGACCAATACAAACCATACTGAGGGACGAGACACTTTAGGGTACATCTTGCCATGGTAAGGGAGAGGGAACTGAGACTTCCATGCTGACACACTGACCAGAGACGCTGAGGCTCCTGCATGCAGTCGCTCCAGCTGACAGCGGTCTAACACAGCCCTTGCGGGGTGTCCAACTCGAGACCAGGACGGGGTCCCACATTCTCTCTATTCAGGTAATGTGGTTCAACTAAATCCTAGAAGGATTCTTGGCTCTTAGGCTTTTTGACCTACACATATGCTAGGTACACTCAGGTACATCTAGTTAGGCTTCGTAGGAGTACGCACACTTTTCATAATGCTTTTTATATTCATGTATGTATTCATGATTCTTGCAATATGGTAGAACTGTACTATCCTTTCACTTTGATCGTACTGCTGATAATATATCTCTGCTATTGTCTGCTGGTTGCTGCAGCACATATATTTTACACTAGAATAACAACTGTTCAATAAATACTTATTGAAACGCCCAGACTGTTTATTCTGTGTAACTCTGTGAGACAAACGAATAAGTAAGCACGAGTGACTGAGCGAAAAGTAGTACATTGTTTCCACGATTCTGAGGGATCAGGGTTGTCATGATCTAAGGTTGCCAGGAACTAATCTCTCCCCGATAAGAGGAGATTCTAGTGGCACTGTGAGCTAGCTAATGCAAATCCGGCTAACATACACGGTGGGGGTGCTCAGAGTCAGTCTAATACCAAGCCCACAGTTTATGTTATCCAAACGCGCAGGTCCTGCAGGGGTACTATAGGAACTACACGACATGGCGCCGCCAACGTTGGTTGGGTACTTATTTAACAGTAGAATCTGAGTAGTTCAGTCGTGCTATTCTCAGAGAACCTACTCACAAAACCCCAGAGACGTCTGGAGTGGGTGGGCACAAACTCCGCCACAGCTGAGTAGGCGAGATATCCTATTTATCGGCTGTTGGTTGAAGGACATTTAGTTCCTAAATTGTGCATAAAACCTTTAACTTAGTTCTCTTGAAAAAGCTTTTCTTTCCAAAATGACTGAGAACGATGAAGAAAGAGTAAATCTGCAGGTCTCAGCCGGAGAACAACCCGAAAATGCAATTGAAATTGCACCTAAATTCAAACATACGCTCACCATGAAACTATTGAAAAATGGTTTACCACCAAAGGGTGGCGTAGTAGCTCTCGTGATTGAGGCACACGAATCAAATAAAACAGAGGTATTCTATTCATGGGTTACATTCCCAGCAGCAGATGCCGTAACAAAGACATTTCACTACTACATAGAAGGAGATGCACCAGAGGAATACTGTCCATTCGATGACATAGAGATTCCACTCACGTACCAGGAACACTTATACTGGTTTAAAGGCCCGCTCGGAGGAGACGGGGCCACATGGCCTATACTAGCGGCGTACACACCGCACCCTGACATTAATACAATGCCACAGCCAGAATTACTCATACAACACAACGATTTAATAAAAATCTACAGGAACTTGACACAATTCGTCATGAGGACTCTCACAGTTCAACCAACAACAGTTGCAACAAATGGGACCCAATATCAGGGTACAGCAACTAAAATTACTCCTCAAACATTACAAGCGGTAATGGGCAAAATGCCAGCAAAACGCGAACAAATACTATTCTGGATAGCTCAGAAAATAACTCAGCTTGAGGCAGTATTACCGAATACTACCACCTACGATAAACACAGAATACTAACAATCTGCTTGCCCATGGGGATCACACCACAAATAGAGGACTGCACCTCTTGGGGTTCAGTCTTTGCTGCCATATATACCAGAACAGATGGTATCCCGTCATTAGCAGTAGTACCTGACATATTGAGACAGATACAAAATGAGTACGGAGCAGAGCCTGCCCTAAACTTAGGGATGAAGTTATTAAACAACTTTGATCAGGTATCAGCCTTAATACTAGCTAACATTAAGGGGGAAGCAGCTTCAGTGGCGATCCGCCAACGCCTAAGGGAGTTCAGTCCAATAGATTAACAACACGAACTACCCAAAATAATTGAAAAAACTCAGAGAGGGAAGGACGGTCAGAGGAGCGTACAAAGTCCAGAGACACGCAACGCGCTGCGGACTACGCACCTAAAAAAGAAGATAAACAAAAACAGAAACCTCAGTTCAAAAAGAAGAAGGTAGCAGGTCTCAAGATCAGACATGCCCAGAATTCTGAGGACACAGCTTCTGAACGGGAAATGGGCTCTGACGATGCTAGACAGCGCGGCAGAAGTAACAATAGCTCGCCAGAACCTGAAGGAATTTCTGCTGACAGCGGAGTTGAGTGAGTATATCACAGTGGAAGCACCTGATACTCGGGTAAGTGTCCCACATAAGTTACATGAGATAACACTCCGGATGGAGGGGACAAGCCCAGGAAAGTTAAGGGTCTATTTTGGAAAAATTTGTCATCTGGATATGACATCCTATTAGCAGAGCAAGACTGGCCGCCAGCATTCGTCATGGAGTGCCCTAAGGGAGAAAAGGTAATTTTTCCAGCATTTTCCGACCTCGTTCCCATACATTTAAAACATGCATATGCGCAGGAGTGGGCGGTTGCCCTAGCTCCAGCATTGTACAAAAATCATGCTGGGTGGGATGAGGATTCAACCCACCACGTGTTCCCGTTAAAAGTTTCCCCAAATGCTCAAAGGCAATACCCTATAAAGCAGGAAGCTAAAAAACAAGTCAGGGAGATCCTAGATCAACTTGAATTCCAGGGGGTGATAGAAAATTGCACCTCACCAATGAACAATCCTTTGTTCCCCATATCAAAACCCGACAACACATATCGTCTAGTTTTAGATTACAGACATTTAAACACTTGCACAAAGACATTTGCAGTTCAAAATGCACACAGTGCCGCCTTAATGAATAACATTGTGCGACAAAAATACAAAACAACACTTGATATCTCAAATGTTTTTTTCTGCCAAAATATAGCGCCTGAAAGCAGGTATTTGACTGCATTCTCAGCGCTATGGTCACAACGGCAATTTTGTCGTTTGCCCCAAGGGTATAAGAATAGCCCGGGGTTGTTTTCAGCAAGAGTAACAGAGTTACTCCAAAATTCGGATGAAGAAGCATTGTCCTATGTGGATGATATTTATCTGACGGACGATGACTTACCGAGGCACTTGACCAGGGTGAGCACCATTATTATGGGATTCGCCTCTGAGGGCTATAAATTTAATTTCAAAAAATCAAAAATTGCCCATCTCAATGTCCTATTTTTAGGGTATGAGCTGTCAAGTGAAGGAAAAAGCCTAGCAGCTAACTTTTAGAAAAGTGTGCGCTGCTCCAACCTCCAAAATGAGTAAAGAATTTACAATCAATTCTGGGATTCCTAAATTTTGGTCGAACAAACATTTTGTATTATGCAGAAAGAGTAAAACCTTTCTACAACTTAATAAAACCTGATTTTTCAACCAGACAATGGACACAGGAACATGCAAACATCCTACTTTCACTACAGGAAGACATGATAGCTTCAAAACATTTACAGACACGCGTAAACGTACGCAACTTAGTGATCCGAGTAATAGCGGGTCAATGCGGGTACACTTATTTAACTTTCAATGAAGGCGAAACGGTACCAATCGCATACAAATCACACCTGTACACAAATGCAGAGATGCGTTTCACTTCAACAGAAAAAATCCTGACAGCAGTGCAGACCACTGTAGCAAGAGAAAGAGCTCTGGCTCAGGGAAAGCACATAATAGTCGTGACCCCAGTACCAGCCTTAGAGGCTGTTACAAAGGCTAGCATTCCAAATGCGAAAGCCTTACATCCCAGATGGATACAATGGGCTAATTCTCTTACTGCAACAGATGTTGAATACAGATTTGATCCAAGTTTAAAAACACAAGCATTCTGCAATACGAACAAGAATATCCTCTACCAAATGAGATTTTGCTTCTCGATCAGTATGAATATATTATTTACACTGACGGTTCTGCTCAACCGGCCATAGGGAGTAAGCAAGCTTACAGCGCAGCGTGTGCAATCGTTAAAGGTCGCACGCGCGATGAAAAGTTTCATCCCAGTAGCACTAAAACGCAATCTCTAGGAGACTGTACGGCTCAGTTAGTAGAATTAAAAGCACTGATACTGGCACTTGTAAATACGGAACACGAATTCCCCACACTAATTGTGTGTGATTCCTTTTACTGTGTACAGTCATACAATGAATATTTACATCATTGGGAACAAAACGGGTTTAAAGACGCGAAAGGTGGCACAATTAAGCATAAAATGCTATAGGAACAGGTAGTGGAGTTGAGAAACGAACTACCAAGGGCTCACATGATACATACACTGAGTCATCAGCGTGATGGCGTTCACGTTGAAGGGAATTAATTGGCTGATGAAGCCACAAAGGGGGCTGTACGCACAGCGTCCGTAGCTGCAATCACTCGGTCAAAAACGAGAATAGACGGCGAGAGTTTGGTAGCTGTCAATGCTTCACGCAAAGGCAGCACAGCAGTACCTAAAAAATTTCCACTCAAGTACTCCTACAAGTTAGATGCACAAAACATTCCATATGCTCAGATTCCTGGAGTGGCAGATAGAGTAATACCAAATATGGATCGTAGGCAAGGCTTAATTCTAGCAGCACACGAGGGTTTGGGTTCTGCGCATACAGGCGTTACAGCGACTATTTCTTTATTGAAACAGCGCTACTGGTGGCCAGGGTTAACAAAGCAGACCAAAGACTATGTCTTAAAGTGCGACATCTGCCAGCAGATGAAAGGTTCCACCATAACACGCCCAGCGCAGACACCATTGTTAAAATCAGACAAACCTCTCGCATGTGTGTATTTGGACCACTGCGGACCCCTACAATCTGATGGGGCCAAGAAATATATCATGGTTGCAGTGGATTCCTGCTCTATATTCCTATGGGTTTGGCCTCAGCGCTCGGCTGACGCTCGAACTGTTATAAAAGATTTGCAAGTCTTTATTGGCACATACGGAGTTGGCATGTTACATTCTGACCGTGGCCCGGTGTTTAGCTCTTGGGCTTACAAAGAGGCCATGGAAGGAATGGGCGTAGCATTGCGGTACTCCTCTCCGTACCATCCTGAGGGAAATTCTGTTGTGGAGAGGAAAAACCGGGACTTAAAGCAATCTTTAACAGCTAGGGTATTAGGCAAGGGCGGTAGATGGGTCGATCACTTATATGGGGTGCAAAGAGCCCTGAACAATCAGCCAAGAAGCTCTCTAGGGGGTGTCACTCCTTACGAGGTCCTATTTGGGACAAGAATGTGGGTACCTGATCTTGATTGTGAAGGCACAGTGGCGGATGAAAAACCATTTGATACCCATGATCGTTTGGCTGTTTTACAGGATCTAAATGAATCCAGGACACAACAAAGCAACGTCCACTTAAAACAGACCGCCACTGAGGAAGTCAAGGCAATAACGGCAAGACCTGTCTGGATCCCAAAAGTCGGGGATCTGGTCAGAGAAAATATTGCAGACAAGAAAGAATTCAGACCATCCTACAGAACAGCTGTACCGGTCCTAGCAATCCAAGGCACAAGAACTGTACTTGTGCCGCCTCTTGCCGGGAAAAAGGAGAAAAGATCTGTCTCAATCGACTTAATCAAACTACACTATGTGGCCGATACTAAACAGTAGGCCTCGTGAACTCCACAGTAGCAGACACCCTCCTCTTGCTATAATCCAAGAAGTCCAAACAGAAAGACTCATCACGTTTGAAGAGCCACCTGTACGGAGTGAAGGACTAGGCAACAATACTATGGAACTCGTTCCACTTCAACAAGAAAATCAACTTAACAACCAAGTTACAATAAGACCAAATACAGACGTCTACGTCAACATGCCTCGTCAAGAGCAAAATCCAATTTCAACAAATCCCGATGCAATTCCAACAATTGATCGAACTGCTTCTGGCTATTTCATGAACTTTGATACGTTTTCACTGGATCCAAGCGAGCTGGAAACGACGCCTGCCCAAAAATCACACAAACAGAAACTCATTGACTTTTTGAACTTTTTTAGAAAGACTTACCTGGTATCACCTTGGATAGAACTATGGTATATCACTGGGATTCTATTTTTCCTTTTCTGGCTAGGTTTAATTATAACTTTTAGTATGCTTATTAACCCTTTCTATGCTCATGACGAGCTCAGCTCGTCATGCTGCGCAGTGCTCGTGTGCGCATGACGAGCTGAGCTCGTCATGAACCCGCCCACACAATGAAACGCCCCGCACAGGGCGAAAATCGGCCGCGCACGGAAGAGGTTAATGGACAATATCTCCAGCAGAGCTCTACAGCCCAAAGAGTCAATTTGATTTTAAAACCACACCAGTCTTCACATCGTGAACCAAGGGACTTGTCTTCAGTGAACATCACAGCAGTTCCTATACCGGACGGTATAGTATGGGACAAGATTGATTTTGATATATTCGGTCCGACTGAACTTTTAAAGCTTAAACATGCATTTAAAATTTCTTTAAGTGATATCATTACCTCCAGTACATTGTCTGATGAATGGGACACTGAAACGGTAAATAATATGATGTCTGATTTCGAAAAAACTGCAGCATTTCCGAACAATGAAATGTTAGAAGGTACTTCAGACTATGATACATTGTACTGTTACCAACACTATGGTCATCATTTCTTGCACAAATCCATATCACCTAGAAATGTATTTGAGTACCACCAGTGGGAACGCTGCCCAACTCCTCCAAAAGGTAGTTCGCAAACTTTTGCACAGAAATTCACATACTTTTCAGGGTTTAATACATCTGACCCGAAGTCATTTTATTACAAAGTGGCAACAACATCAGCACAGAAAATTATGTTGACTAACACCAAACAGATTTACTCTGCTTCCTTTATGGCCCAGTTGTCTACACAGGGTTTCGACCTATGGCAGGACACAATAGATTTAAAATCAATCTGGGGTTCTAGGGACTGGCAGGTCCAGGGAACAGAAGCGCTATTTAGAGCATGCCTCATTCCACAGCAGATGATATTCCTAAATGACACCTGGTCTAGCCAAGAACAAGGAAATGAACACACCTGGGTTTCCAGCACCATCACAGATGGGTGGGGGGCAGAATTCAACTACACATGGGGTAGGATTAGATGACATTCTCCAGTACAACAGGTCAGATCCCAATTGGACAGAATGGCTGATTTGGCCCATTGACACGAACACATGTCAACAGAGATTCCTAGGTATAACCGAGGGATTTAGTATCAGTAGGCCAGATACACGCTATGTACAGAGACAACACCCAGGGGTAGTGACATCCTATAGTGTTGGGAAGTTGTGCCTTGATTGGCTAGAGACCTTAACACTCACAGAAGTAAAACATCACTTGACCTTACTCACACCTGATGTGGACCTTAGGGATTTCTTGTCAGGCCCAAGGAAAACACGTCAGAAACGTTTCATATATGCTGGCATTTATGCCTATTATAATGAAAACTGGAAAATATCCCAACAGGAGGCCGCAGAAAGAATACGGGAAATAGACCGTATTAACTTAGAGAAGGCATTAGCTGTAGTAGATAATGGGTTAACAACTTTGACCTCCAGGATTTACTCCTTAGGCAACATTGTGTCTTCGGCAATCGACATATTAGAACAAGATCTGGCCTTGTTACAACACGGGCAATCCCAATTACGTTCTATTGTGATGTTAAGCTGGATGCTGCAATCTTTGCGTGCAGGCTATGTGCCCTGGCGTTTTATAAACACCACGTCTCTGTTTTCAGAATACAATCTAACTGATAAACAGACAGAAATGGCACAAAGGGGAGCCAAATATACAATGCTGCGTATTGAGAAGCTTGAAAGGTTACCATTCACTGTAGCCGAATTGCCATCAACTGAATGGCTGATTCATGGCCAAATCACTCTGCTGGTCACTACGTTTCAGTTTCAATTTTGTCTTGAGCAAAGGCAGGCAGGCAAATATGAAAAAATGGGTAAGGGGTACATTAAGGAAACTTGGGAGTTACCATATAGATATCGATGCCGGAATGGGGATCGAGAAGTGTATCTGAGTGGTACAAACTGCAAGAACGCTTTAAGCGTTTCTCTCATGTGTCAGGATATTTCTCTGCACGGAGCATGTAGTGGTTCGGTAGCGAACTTATCGTGTCACATGTCAGGGACCCCAGCGGCCATGATCACGCCGGTTTTCCAGCTGCTCTCGAATGGGAGTTACTTGATGCTAAACGATCAAGGTTGTTGTGGGATGCTTCCGGGCGTTGCCTATCTGGTCAATGTTAACTCCAGGGTTACTTGCTGTATGCAAGTATTGTTTCCGCCACTGAACACAGTCAGGGAGGCGCCATTATGGCCTTCATTGAATGTTTCCTTCATACAATTTGATACTTTGAGCAGACTGAAAGCCATGCTTTTACAGCAACCCGTGCCCTTAACCTCCGCTCGAGAAACCTTTGAACTTCAAGTTGCAAGGACCTCGACTGAGATACAGGCGCTTATACGTACGAACTGCCCCTTTAATTTCACAGAAATGGTGGGTACGCACCCCGTCTCAGCCCCGCTCCCGCCTCCCACTCCTCTGCTCCCGCCCCCCTCCCCTACTAAATGGCGACCGCTGCGCGGTCGCGCAGCAGGCACGCCGCTGCCGAAGGCACGCCTAAGGCAAGCCCGTCTGCGCCCGTCCGCAACCCGACCGCGACCAGCGCCAAGAACCCTGGTTCTCCTGGTCGCCACCGCTACGACTCAGCCGCCCTCCACGCTCTCAACCCCGGAGGCCACGCCGACTGCGTAAGATCCTCGCCCAACACGACCCATGGGCAGTTCTCGTGCGGACACTGCCAAAGATCCTTCACCATCGACAAGACGCCCGCAGCCGCCGAAGGGCCGCCTATTGAACGACCCACTGAAACCCTGACCTGCATCCTCCTCAACGTGCGCTCCCTACACCGACACGCCGTAGAGATCTGGGACCTGATCGACACCCTCTCGCCCGACGTCGCATTCTTCACGGAAACTTGGACCAACGCCACCTCCGGCCCCGACATCGCCACAGCAATCCCTGACGGCTACAAGATCCAGAGAAAGGACCGCCCACACCACCCAGGAGGAGGACTCGCCATCGCACACAAGACCCCCCTCCGACTCTCCACATCCAGCACGAGCGACCCCCACTCCAACACGGAACACCTCCATTTCCAGATCCAGACTAGCCCCAGGACCACTCTACGCGGCACCCTCATCTACAGACCACCAGGACCCTGCGCCCAGCCCGCAACCACCATCGCCGAGCTTGCCGCTCCCCACGCCATCACCTCCACGGACTACATCCTGCTCGGGGACCTGAACTTCCACCTCGAAAACTGCCAGGACCCCGACTCCACCACACTCCTCAAGAACCTCACCAACCTAGGACTGAAATAGCTCGTCAGCACTCCCACCCACAGAGCGGGTCACACCCTCGACCCCATCTTCGCGGGAGGTTCAAACATTCGCTTCAGCCACACCACGCAGCCCCTCTGGACGGACCACCACTGCATCCATTTCACTTTCAACACCACCACCGCACCCAAGCCCGCCCCGCGCCCGCAGCGACGGAACTGGAGTAAGGTCACCAAGGAACACCTGAACTCCGCCCTCCTCCAAGACCCCCCCAAGGCCACGACCAACACCAACTCCGCAGCCAGAGAATTCCACCGCTGGGTCTCCTGCTACGCCGACAAGCTGGCACCTCTCCGCCCCACTGCCAAACAACGCCCACTGAAGGCCGCCTGGTTCACCACCGAACTCCAAGAAGCCAGACGCTCCTGCAGACGGCTGGAGAAAACCTGGCGGAACCAGAAGACCATGGAAGCACGAAACTACCACAAGATCGCCCTGAAGGACTACCACCAGCGTATAAGGGACACCAAAAGGACCTTCATCAGAGACAAAGTCAAGACCAATGCATCCAACGTCAAGGAACTGTTCAACATCATTCAGCAGTTTGCAAAACCCACCTGCAAAACCACTGACATCACACCCTCCCAGGAACTCTGCGACAAACTCAGCTCCTACTTCCACCTGAAGATCAAGGCCCTCTACGACAACTTCAGCGAGCCTTCAGAAAACAGCACCACACCACCCACCACCGCTGAGAAGCCGACCATCACCTCCTGGGCCCCCGCGTCCGTCGAGCTCATCTACTCAACCATGAAGAAGACACACTCAGGAGCCCCAACGGACCTTTGCCCCCCTCACATCTTCCACAGGGCCGCTGCTGTCATAGCACCTGAACTAGGACGGACTATCAACTCCTCCCTCATTTCCGGCATCTGCCCAGACGACTGGAAGCGTGCGGAGGTGAAACCCCTCCTCAAGAAACCAACGGCCGACCCAACTGACCTGAAGAACTACCGGCCCATCTCTCTACTCCCTTTCACAGCCAAAGTCACCGAAAGACTCGTGAACGCCCAGCTGACCGCCTTCATAGAAGAAAACTCCATCCTAGACACATCCCAGTCTGGCTTCCGCAGCAACCACAGCACCGAGACTGCCCTCCTCGCCGCCTCCGACGACATCCGCATGCTGCTAGACCAGGGACACACTGCAGCCCTCATCCTCCTAGACCTCTCCGCAGCCTTCGACACCGTCTCACATCGCACGCTAGCCGCCAGACTCCACAAAGCAGGAATACAGGGATCCGCCCTCGACTGGATCCAATCCTTCTTCTCCGGCAGAACCCAGAGGATCAGACTCCCCCCCTTCCTCTCCAATCCCACGGACATCATCTGCGGAGTACCCCAAGGATCTTCACTAAGCCCGACGCTCTTCAACATCTACATGGCCCCCATCGCCGCCATCGTCAGACAGCACAGGCTTAGCATCGTATACTACGCCGACGACACCCAGCTCATCCTCTCCCTCACCAAGAACCCAGAAGACACCAGACTCTGCTTCCAGGAAGGAATGAGAAACCTAGCAGCCTGGATGAAGGACAGCTGCCTAAAGCTCAACTCTGAGAAGACCGAGGTCCTCATCCTCGGACCCTGCACCTCTTCCTGGGAAAGCACCTGGTGGCCCTCCGCCCTCGGAAGCCCACCCACCCCGACAGACCACGCTCTGAACCTCGGCATAATCCTCGACTCCTCCCTCTCCATGAACCGCCAGATCAACATCGTCGCGTCCACCAGTTTCAACTGCCTCCGCATCCTCCGTAAGACCTTCAAATGGATCCCCCCAACTGCAGAAAGACCGTCACCCACGCACTCATAACCAGCATACTAGACTACGGCAACACCCTCTATGCCGGAATCAACAAAACTCTTCTACACAAACTCCAAACCATCCAGAACGCCGCAGCCAGGCTCGTCCTAGGGACATCGCGCCACGAACATATGACCCAACACCTACGAAGCCTCCACTGGCTCCCCGTCGAGAAGAGGGTCACCTTCAAACTCCTCACCCACGCCTACAAATCCCTCAACAACATCGGACCCAAATTCCTCAATGACCGAGTATGCTTCCACGTACCCAAGAGGAACCTCCGCTCCGCCGACCTCGCCCTGGCAGAGGTCCCCCGCATCCGCAGAAACAGAACTGGCGGGAGAGCTTTCTCCTACATCGCAGCCAACACCTGGAACGAGCTCCCGGTCAAAATCAGACGCTCCCCAACCCTCCACACTTTCAGAAAGGACCTCAAGACCTGACTCTTCGACTGACCCGGATCTGCTCGCCCCCCCAGCGCCTTGAGACCCTCACAGGTGAGTAGCGTGCTCTATAAACTACTGATTGATTGATTGATTGATTGATTGTGGGTCGTATCTTTAACATGTCTGATACGAGCGGTATTGTACATCTATTTAAGACCATAGGGTCAGGACTATTGAGCACCTTTCAGACAGTCCTCGGAGTAATCCCAAATTTTATACACTCCGTATTGGGGAGCGTCTTTGGAGGTCTCCCGCTTATCCTGTTCCTAATTGCAGGAGTCCTGATTGTAATCTTACTGCTACGCAATGGACGGCCCAATTTCCAAGGAAATGGCGAACGTACTCATGGAGCAGAAGTACCGTGAACGCATGGTACAGCTTCTGGGAATACCTTGCCTAAGAGAACTGAACGCCTCTTGGTTTCTATCATTTAGACCAGTCTGGGTGGACTGCATCTTACCTGTTCTTCGATGCCTGTTTTGCAGAGAAGAATGCACGTTGGATCTCTGTCTAACGTTTCCGTCAGATACGCCTCCGGACATGGATGCTGTGCTGGACCCCCTAAAGGCCCATGCCCTGCGTTGTCCCCAGCGCCTTCCAATTCTGATGAATGCATTCCTTGAGAATCCACAGGTGCCGTTTGCTCCTGCTGGGTTAGGTGGTTCCTCCACAGGCACTCAGGTAACAACTGCCGCACAAGCTGCCGCAGCACTGACTGTTGGTAGCGCTGAATTTCATCTAAGGGCGATTGAGTTCTCTGTGAGGCGTTGGATTTGTCGTCTGCAGTAGCTAACACCGATAATGCTGTATCTCCCAGCCAGGACACTTAGGGGCCGATTCCGATTCGGGCCGGAAATCTCTCCGACCGAGCCGGACTCGGAGATATTTCCGACCGAATCGGACCCTAGCAGTCCGACCGAACGAGTACGATGCGCACGTATGCTATCGGACTCGATTCGGTCGGATTCCCATTGAAGTCAATGGGAGCCAGTCGTACGACGCGTACACGGGCTCCCATTGACTCAATGGGCACGACGCGAACAAGGGTGCCCCCTACAGCGTGTTCGCGTCGATGCGGGTCGCACCGTACATGCACGTGTAGGGGGGACCCATGGCTCCCCCCTGTGTGCGACTCACGTGCCTACGCTTCCAGGGGGGTCCGACACGGACCCCCAAAGTGCGGCTCCGACAGCTCCTTGGAGCCGGACTGCGCGAGTCGGTCGGAGCGGTCGAGGTGCGCATCGTACTTACCCGGCCGGGGAACGTCTCCATAGAGCGGTGCGAGTCATCCCCGTGCGAGTCGGTCGGAGCAATCGGGTCCTGCGTACGAGTCGGTCGGAGATTTCGCGAGCGCACGCATCGTACTCGCTCGCCCAGACGCACGTACGATTCGGTCGGGAAATAGGGCTCCGAATCGGATCCGGTAAAGCCGAATCCGATTCGGTGCCCTACCGGCCGAGATCGGAATCGGCCCCTTAGTCTTGAATTGGCTCATCGCGCCCTGGGAAAGAATTCGGCTTCTCCACTTCGTTTCATAAATAAACGAACTAAATTTGGAACATTTCCTAAATTGACACTTTCACTTGAGAAAGTATGGCTTTATTCTGCTTTTGGTAATGCAACTTTTATGAGTAAGACAGAATTGACTTTTCAAGTGGCAACTAAAGATTAGCTGATTTTTAACATTTTTAAAGATTTTATTTTCCTTTTAAAACCATGTTTTTAGCTATTTTTAAGAAAGAATTTTAAATTATCCAGATTTTAAGTATGGTCATTGTCATCCAATTCAAAAGTGGAGTGGGTGTTACGTTTCGTATAGAGGCCCTAATACAGACGCGTTAGTATATGCCGTATATGGTCATAAT
Organism: Calotriton arnoldi; assembly: GCA_963921515.1. Lineage (NCBI taxonomy): Eukaryota > Metazoa > Chordata > Amphibia > Caudata > Salamandridae > Calotriton > Calotriton arnoldi. The sequence continues at coordinate 150,374 of CAWUFW010019926.1, forward strand.
CGTATATGCCCTATTATGGTCATGATCGTCTATGCCCTATTATGGTCATGATCGTCTATGCCCTATTATAGTCATAATCTTATATGCCCTAATATAGGCATGATCCTTCACCTACATTAGTTCCCTACAGTACACAACGAACTCTGAGGGATGAACGTTATCTAGTCTGTGGTTAGAACACTGCAAGGTCTTTCCCGAACACAGGCCTACAATGTACTCATAAATTATGCATGAGCATTCACCAGCTACATCTCCCGCATAATATGTATGTACAAAGTTCACCCCTGACGTCTTCCTCATGTTTAACAAAGACCAATACAAACCATACTGAGGGACGAGACACTTTAGGGTATACATACACCACATCTTGCCATGGTAAGGGAGAGGGAACCGAGACTTCCATGCTGACACACTGACCAGAGACGCTGAGGCTCCTGCATGCAGTCGCTCCAGCTGACAGCGGTCTAACACAGCCCTTGCGGGGTGTCCAACTCGAGACCATGACGGGGTCCCACACTCTCTCTATGCAGGTAATGGGGTTCGACTAAATCCTAGAAGGATTCTTGGCTCTTAGGCTTTTAGACCTACACATATGCTAGGTACACTCAGGTACATCTAGTTAGGCATCGTAGGAGTACGCGCACTTTTCATAATGCTTTTTATATTCATGTATGTATTCATGATTCTTGCAATATGGTAGAACTGTACTATCCTTTCACTTTGATCGTACTGCTGATAATATATCTCTGCTATTGTCTGCTGGTTGCTGCAGCACATATATTTTACACTAGAATAACAACTGTTCAATAAATACTTATTGAAATTTCCAGACTGTTTATTCTGTGTAACTCTCTGAGACAAACCGAATAAGTAAGCACGAGTGACTGAGCGAAAAGTAGTACATTGTTTCCACGATTCTGAGGGATCAGGGTTGCCAGGAACTAATCTCTCCCTTATAAGAGGAGATTCTAGTGGCACTGTGAGCTAGCTAATACAAATCCGGCTAACATACGCGGTGGGGGTGCACAGAGTCAGTCTAACACCAAGCCCACAGTTTATGTTATCCAAACGCACAGGTCCTGCAGGGGTACTATAGGAACTACACAACAGTAACTCTTCCTTGTAAAAGACCCCCGACACCGCTTCCCCATCGTAGTCCTTTAACCTGTAAATATACATCCCTTCTTTAAGCTCCACACTTTCCACTATAAATATTTCATCGCTAAAAGTCTGTTGGTAGACCTTCGTAAAGACCCCTTTCAATTTTGAAATCCTTACGTGATCACCTTTTTTAAAAAGAGACTTCTTCACCTTTGTGGCTGTGTGCCAGTTTTAAAGATTAAACGAATAAAGGAAATACTTTTGGAATTATTGCTCACGTGTTTGACTTTCCTGCGAGTGCACCTTCCGCTCTTTCTTGAAAAACCTTTGTAGCGAAATTACGCCTGTACACCGTTCTCCAAACAGTTAGCGAATTAGTAGGAGTTACCTCTACTGGTGCTGTTTTGATGGTCCTGTGATAACTGGCATTATATACAGCTAAAAAAGCCTGTAGAACATCAACATTTCTGTAGGTGTTGTGGGCCATAAAATACCTCCACATCTTAGACTTTAAAGTTCTGTTAAACCGCTCTACAACCGCTGCTTTTACCTCCGTGTGTGTTACAAAATGGTGAACACTGTGGTGCTTTAATAATTTCTGAAATGCCTTGTTTAAGAATTCTTTACCCGCGTCTGTTTGTAGTTTTTCAGGAATGCGACCCTTCTCGAAGATGGCTTTAAAAGCGGCTGTGACGCTAGCCCCACTTTTATCGCGTAGCGCTTCTGCGAAGGCGTACTTGGACAACACATCTATGACGGTTAATATATAACGAGCGCCGTTGTTATGTTTTGCTATATCTTGAAGACTGATGATGTCCGCCTGCCATTGATAATCTATTTGCGCATTAACGATTGTAGGGCGCCTCTTAAAGCGTCTTCTGGCGGGTTTATGGAGTGAATACGCCTCCTCTCCTGATAACCATGTCTTCACCAGGTCTCTGCTTACCGTCGCGTTTTCATCTACAGCCCTTCTATACAGAGCGTCAACGCTTCCCAAGCTGCCAACACCCCTTGTATCGCAATAAAGTTTTCTTAAACGTGCACCAGCCATGCTATCAGTCGATACAACCCAGGAAATGAAAGACACTTGTTTTGCGTAAGGTCATTTTATTAAAATATAAAGAATGTTGACAACTTATAAACATGTCATACCGATCATTTTCATGGTATATACCATAATGGCATTGCCCTATTTTACACATACACTCGGGGTTCTAACCGTACATTTCCACAGCATCTGGTACAACGTATCCCCTGAATAATGCAAAGTCAGAGCGCCCAGTTTCTACTGTTTTGTTCTAAATACATACTATTATGTAACATTAAATAATACCTTATTTATTTAAAATAGTCTTCGGGGACTAAATACCCTATTCTTCTACTTTTATATACAGCTTACACATGCGCCTTTCTACGAGTCTTTCTATCATCTTTCTATCAAAAGCCGTACACATCCCCTGCATACCAGGCAGTTTTAAGCTTGGGTCATGGGCGTATCGGATCTCATCGAGTGCCGATGACATGATCTTCAGCATGTCAGGGTGGACATAATTCTTTTCAGCGGCCAGCCCGTACACCACCCTTAACAGTTTATACATCTTGTACGGGTCTAACAAACTACATATATACCGGATTACTCGTGGTCTGTATGCATCGCCCAGACACTCGTGCACATCCTGCTGAGGATCCTTAATTCTGTGTCCGAAACAAAGGCTGTAATAGTCATGTTTGACACACGCTAGTACCACAGCCGCAGCGAAACCTTTAACAGCCATCAGGGCGGCATAGGGTGCTCCTGGAGTTTCCTTTTCACAACCTTTCTTCTTAGAGGCACAGTCACAATTCACGGGAACATCAGTACTTTGTCTTGTGGAGCTTTCAGTCTGTTTTGAACAACATAGACAGTAAAAATGTGCGTTGTTCATTTTTGCAGGATGCCCCTCTGCCGCAGTTCTTTTTGGGGTTGCTCTCTAGGGGCAAAAGAAGAAAGATTGACATACCATTAGCTGAAGAAATAAAATACACCATTATGTAGCTGACTGCTCATAACATTTTTACTAACCTCTGCATTTTCATCCCCCTCTGTGGCGGCTCTGAAATCTTGAGAGTCGCTAATGTCCTGCGATACCCCACAGTCTTCGGAGCTTGTACCGGGCTGTTGCACAACTACCTTCTCAGGAGCCGCTTCCTCCAGAAAACCCATGTCTTCATAGACGGGTGTGTTAGGAGGCGCTACAGCTTCTTCACCATAGTCCATTATGAAGAAGGTGCATCCAGCAGGCCCTTCACCGCTAGGAGAGTCCTCACTCTCGCTGCTGTTGACCTTAATCGGCGACACCCTGAGCGGCCAATCCTTGAGACTAAGCCCGTCCATCCGGCAGCACAAGTCAGCGTCAAAACCAGTAGCGTCGCAGCCCATATCTTTAGGAGCTTCCTGTTGAGCATTCTCGTCCAGTACCGTAGGTGTTATGCTACGGTAATATCTATCGATAGTGGCCTGACCACCCGCCAATGTTGGCCTTTTGACGAGTGGGCTGTTTCTCTTCATATTGATAAGTTCCTCTTTCTGTATTCAGGCTCCTGCTTGCTGTACACTGATCTTAAGGATGCCTTATATGTATTCTAAGCAACCCTTAAAAGAGGCGTACACCTCTACATCACAACTCGGACACACAGTATCATAGGTTCTGGGTCGCTGGGGTCTCCATATCAGACCACCCTTATGACACCCCGCCCCTTTGGGTCAAGTGGTCACCTACATCAATTACGCGGGTGTGGGACCTGTCACTTTTAGTTCACTTCAAGGGGCGTGGCACCTGTCACTTTTAGTTCACTTCAAGGGGCGTGGCACCTGTCACTTTTAGTTCACTTCAAGGGGCATGGCACCTGTCACTTTCAGTTGATGAGTAAAGGTATCCTGTCTTACTACTATGGCAAACTAAAACTTTGTTTTTAATATTTATACCTCACCTCTAAGGAAGGCCCTGAAGGCTGATAGGAAAGAGTGCATTGATTTAAAAAAGTAGGACATGTGTACTTAAGTTTTACATGTCCTGGCAGGGCCACTGATCAGAACACTCTTGAATCTCTGGAAGTTACAGATGGAGTGCCCTGCTGCCAGATGATTTCCCTGCCCCTGAGGACTGCCTTCCTGTCTGAGAAGACTGGGCCTGCTTGGCTTCATTCCAGACTAACCCAAAGTGACTCTAACTGTCAAATGTCTGCCCACATGTGTGAGCTACTAGGACAGAACAAGCTTCTCGTACCTCCCTGCAACTTCCCAGCGGACCTGCTGTCTGGACCTACCACTGAACCTGCCTGAGCCCTTCTGGTATCTGTTAGAGTGAGTCCCTGATCCCCAAGACGTGTCACACCAGGTCCTGGACCCTTGACTGGCATCAGAATGTACTCCTCTACAAGAAAAGGAGAAACTCCTGAAATATGAGCTCCTCAAGACAGCAAATGGGCACGTTCGTGACAGGACTCTGCTGCCCCACTACGATTGCCAACACGGAGCTCTGGTGAGACCTGATGTTCACGCTACAGTGACCGCCAGCGATGACAGGCAATGTGAGATCTATACATTGCACTACAGGAACAACAGCCCGCCGTGAGTGTCAACAACAAGCTAGAGCAACTACCATCCGTGACGCCCGACCAGTTCATGATGCTACAACAATGACAGCCCACGATGCCTGACCTGCTCTTCATGCTACAGCAACAACCATCTGCGACACTCTATCCACTCGTGGTGGCCTACTCTAACATGAACTGAACTTTTTGTGCCTGATCTAGAAGGTAACTCTTCAGAAGGACTAATCGGATCCCTGTATGTGACCCGTGCTCCATTGAGGTGAACCTGAACTTGTAACTTTCCCCCAGTTTAGCGCACACAGATGACCGTGAGTGGCACTTTGTGCTTCTAGGCACTATTTTCACTACTAACTTTAAAACTGCATATCTCTGGTTCTACTGGTTGAATTTGTTTTTGTTCTGTTATCAATTTATTTATTAAAATGTACCCTATTTTATTAAATTGGTTTGGGATTTTTCCTGTATTGTCCCTTTATTACTCTGTGTGCTGCAAAAATACTTTACACATTCTTTCGAAATTAAGCCTGACTGCTTTTGTTCCAAGCTTCCAGAGAGAATCGGCCAAGTAAATTAGTGAGTTTTGAGGTTCAGCCAAACAAATATTGTGGTTGTTGCCTGAGTGTGACTTCCACCCTCCTCAACCAATAACCCAAATTCTTACAGTAAAAATCATCAATTATAAACCTCTTAATTACCACACCCATGAAAAGTGATTATGAGCCCATTCCCAAGTACAAAGAAATTAGAGAAAAATGTAAAGCTCAGGGCTGGATTCCACAGGCCCTGAAGTTAATTATTCACAGATTCAAAGGATTTGAAAGTGGTCAGCAGAAGCAGGCTTAAGGGTCTTATTATGACTTTTGGTGGTCCTGGAGCAGGCGGCACGCCACCGCTGCACTCCAGGACCACTGAAACCCACCGCTGTCCACCTGCCAGATTGTTTGGTCTGGTGGGCGTTGTGGCGGTTCCACAGCGGTGCTGTTTAAAGGCTCATTGTGAGAGTTAAACAGCAAAGCGGTGGGACCGCCAGTGCACGTTCCGGCACGGGAAGGAATGCACCATGTTGTGCATTCTTTCCCATGCAGGAACTGGGGGTGCATAACTACAGGCGGGCTCACCAGGTGCCTCCTGCCATAGTTTTACGGCAGTTCGAGAATAACGCGAACAACCGAAGGAGCTTTACAACTTTGTTGACCAGCAATTTCCAAAATCAAGTCAAAAGACAACGATTGCCAGCAGAAAGCAGACGTAAAAATACTGGGTCCTGAAGAGAACCCCAAATTGATGGTGGGTTTAAAATGCGTCAGCAGCTTAAGAAAACTAGGGAGTGTGTCTACCAAAAGGAAACACAGACATGCAGGGAATTTTTGGTGGAAATAATCTAATGGTCAGATCCCGGTACCAGGCCTCAAATTAAATTAAAGAATGAGTCTACACTCCTAGGTTGAAAGCTGGAAAAATCAGGGGCATTTCCTAGCATTTCATTTAGTGCCCCTTTGGTTGCTTTAAAATTCAGAACTGGGACTTTCATTGTTACAAATTTTCTATTGTTTGTTTTGATGTTTAATGTAATAATCCACTGTCTTGATAATGTAATGATGTTGGTTTGATGTAGGACAAATAATGAATGTCAATTGATTCATTTCATGATGATTTTGTTCCTCTGATGATGACAGTTTTAGGAAAATTGAAATGTATTTCTCAAATAATGTTGAAAATAAATAAGTAGAGTCAGTACATGCACTTGCTTGTTCTGAATAACATTCTAAAAGTGTTTTTTTCAGAATAGTAATTTAAAATTCGACTTTACCATTAAAGAAAATGTTAAATTGCAATTCAAATGAGTGGAAGAATAATATATCTAGCTGGTCCCAAACTGAAGTTATCACATAATAAATTATATGTAATAAGGTAACCCAGTGCTAGTCTATGGGGGCTAGCCTTGCTATTGTGAAAAACGACTTTCGGGATTTTCACTACCAGGAGATGTAGAACATGAAAAATACATATCCTTTTTTAAGACCATGCACCCTGCCCTATGAGTTATAAGGGCCTACCTTAAGAGTGACGTATATGTATTAAAAAGGATGTTTAGGTCTGACAAAAGGTTGATTTTGCCAGGTTCAAATTGCAGATTTAAAACTGCACTGCAGGCTGCAGTGTCAGACCTGTGACATGTTTACAGTGCTACTTCAGTGGGTAGCACAATGAGAGCTGGAGCCCACTTGTAGCATTTAATTATTTACAGGCCCTGGTTACATGTAATATAATTTATTAGTAAATTAAAAGTGGCAATTAGGTATATACATACCAATTTTACCAGGTATTAAAGGAAGAGCACAAGTAGTTTACCACTGGTTTACAGGAGTAAAGTGCACAGAGATCTAAAAAGCAACAAAAGCACGTGTTCAGCAAAAATATGTAAGAGAAGGCAAAAATCAGAGCTAATACCACGCAAAAGATGGTCATTGTCAACAATCAACATATGAATATGTAGGTTAACTACATTAACCAGAATGGAGCAAATTAATTGACATCAATATTTTGTCCTTGTATGAAAAGAAAAGTTGATCTGTTTATATATACAATCAATGTAAAGTGATGTATACAGAAATAAAACTTTCAATGGGTATAATTACAATAAAGAGTACAGAAGTATGTGATATAAACACTTGTGTTGATGGTCACAGAGCTTATTCAATGCAAAACATTGAAATGGTTACTGTCACTTTTTTCTGAACATTTGAGTAATGTCACCGCAGAAAATAGGAAGTCATTAATTGTTATTTTCTTGTTTGCTTTTATCAGCACCATTGCCACAGTACCTTGTGTCACACACCATGTTTGTCCTGATGATGGTCCGGAGAATCGTAATTGGACCAAAACATCAACTCCACCAATGAAGGGGCCTATCTCAGAAAGACAACAAACCTTTGATCCTCTCTGGACTACACTATGAGGAACACTTTTTGGGCCTCTCATAGTTTGATTTTTATCTGGTCTTGAATATCTGTGTTTGTAAATATTGAAATATATTATATGGTGACCATATGCCGGTGGGGTCTTTGGTACCTGTAGTATATTAATGTATAAGCAGTATTAAAATATGATACACATTGTTAAATTCATTATGCCCCCCTTGAGAAACTCCTAATTAAATCTGACTTAAGGGGCACCATTTCTTTTTGTTTCCCTCTTATACTCCAACTCCTTGAGCAACTGGATAATCCCTAGCTCTACTTTCAATGAGGCCCAGAGTGTTCACAAACTCCAACCAATGAACGGGGGGGTTAAACAACCCAGTGAGAAGAAAAATGCAAGTGCGACTGTAGAAATTTCTGCTCCAAGAGTCAAGCTGGCTCTAAATGCAGGAATGGCTCATCTGCCAAATTAGATGATGTCCTCGCCCAAACTCTTGAATTCCAAGCCCATGGCTTGTAACCCAATCTGGAATCTTCAATAATGATGGTAATGCCTAGCTAAGGCGCGTCATGTAATGTGTTCCTAAAACCGCATGGGAAACACAGATATTAGAAATATTATCTGGCTTCACATTTTTCATTAAATTAATGTGTGTATTGAAAATGCTATACAAGCTACTGATTATTATTTGAAGTGAAATCAGGATAGCTTTATTTTAAACCAGGAAATACAATAGATTCATCTGAAATGTGAATCGCTGAGCATTGTTCTGTCAAGAAAAGACATGACGATAAATATTTCTCATGTGTATTTTCAATATTACCCCTAAGTGTAGGTCTAAAGGCTGTAGCCGAAGAGGGTTGAACATCATCAGATGCCAATTGGCACTGGGCCTGTTGAATCAGATTTGCTGCTGCAAAGAAGACAGTAGCAGAAGCTGCAGTGAGTTCACACACACTGGCAATGCACCTTTTGTGGATAGGCTTGCAGGTAGTCCCTGTCCTTTGTTGGTTCTCCCAGCAGAAATCTTTTTAAAAGTTTCTAAGTCCCAGCTTTTGGTGTTAGACAGGTGGGTACACAATGAAACATATACAAGGGTCCCAGGACCTTAGGGACACCACTTAGAGGTCACTCCTGGAGAAGGCATCAGCAGGGTCTAGCCAGATCCATTTCGAAATGGTCGGCTGAGCTCTTCGGGAAAGTGTGCTTCTTGCATCTTTTTTGTCCCTGTAGTTTAACAGGAAGTAAGCCAACAGACCCTTGGAGTCCACTTCTCAGTCCTGGGTACAGGTGGGAGCATGTCCAGCCCTTGGGGGTCTTCTCCCAAGTCATAACAGTAGGTTCAGTCCTTCTTCTGTGTTCCACAGGTCCAGAGGTGTTCTGAAGGAGGTACTGAGGTTCTACATTTATGCCAGTGAGTCTGTGGGTGGGGGGCCACTCCCTGACCAATTGGGTAAAAGTTCCCAGGGTTGACCCTACCCATTTTTCCAGCACTTCCTGTGTGATTTACTGTAAACTATACCACAGGGCCCTTCTCTACCCAAAACCAACATGTCAGAACCTTTTCTTCCCCTGTGCAGAGCCTTGTGTGACCACTCGGAGGTGTGGATATGTTAATGGCACAAACTCTCCCTTGTGGCCACTCAAAACTGGTTCTGGGGGCAGCCAGAAAAATGACTTTAGAGATATTTCACTGCCAGGACAAGTAAAACATAAGTACACATGCCCTCCTCTTTAAATACTATGCACCCTGCCCCACGGGCCCTATGGACATTTAGGGCGTAAACAAGAGCTGACTTATAAGTGTTAAAAAAAACATTTAGGCCTGGCAAAAGGTTTATTTTGCCAGGTCTAATTGGCAGTTTTAAAGCTTGCTTTGTCAATTTAGTGAGCTGTTTTAAGTCCCGTGGACCCCATTCCCTAGGGCCCAATTTCATTATTTACTTCCCCTCCCTGAGACTTTAAAAGGCCATGGGGACCCCATGCCCCAGGGCTGAGACTTTGAGAAATAGGGAGAGGGACCACGTGGCCCCCCCTCCCTGAGCCTTTAAAGGCACTGGGACCCAATACCCAGGGGCAGCTCACTTGCTATGTCCTAGGGAGCCCACCCCTGGGACACAATGGTTTCTCTTCCCGCACTTGTGCAGGCAGTGAAACATGTGTTTGCTCTTGCATGGCAGGAGCATTTTTAAAACTCCCGCCAAACAGCTGCAAGCACACAAAGTCTGCTCCAGAGAGGGGGGGCTTTAAAAATGCTCCCACCAGCTGGGAGCAAACTTGTATTCTGGGTCCCTTTTAGTGCGGGCAGAGAAACAGAACAAGATTTCGCTCTGTTCCAGAAAGAGCAGCATAAATACATGCTTGCTGCGGGTGGCAGCAATACCGGCCCATCTCCCCTTTAAACAAATACTACCAAGGGGGATGGGGTTCCCAGGGCCTAATGAGGCTCAAGGAGGGGAGCAATATGGCCCCCCTTCCCTTTTAAAAAAAATGACAGCCTCGGGGAATGGTGTCCCCAGGGACTTAGAAGGCTCGGGAAAAGGGGGCCATGCAGCCCCCTCCCCTTTAAAAACAATGCAGGGTCCCAGGGGATGGGGTCCCTGGGGCCTAATAAGGCTCAGAGAAGGGGCCATGCTGCCCCTCCCCCCTTTTTTTATTATATTTGGCCTTTGGGGATGGGGTTACCGGGGACTAATAAGACTCAGGGAGGGTGGCCATGTGATTCCCCACTCCTTTTAAATAAGGCACAGGCCCCGGGGGATGTGGTCCCTTGGGCCAATAAAGGCTCAGGAAGGGAGGCCGCAAGCCCCAATCCTCTTTTTTAGTAAATTTGGCCCCAGAGATGGAATCCCCGGACCCAAAAAGGCTTGGGGAGGGAGACCGCAAGCCCCATCCTGTTTTTAGTTGGGCTTGGTTCTGGGGGATGGGGTCCCCGGCCCTGATAAAGGTTGGGGAGGGTGGCATGCAGCCCCCCTCCAATTTTAAAGAACAAACAGCCCTGAGCTGTGGGGTTCTTGGGGCCTATGAAGGTTCGGGGAGGGGCCCAACATGGCCCCTCCTCTTTTTATTATATTTGGCCCCAGGGATGGGGTTCCCAGGGCCTAATATTGCACACTGAAGGGGGGCGCACACTACCCTCACTTTATATTTTTGTCCCGGAGGATGGAGTCTCCAGGGTCCAAGAAGGCTTGGGGAGATGGGCCACATGGCCCCCTCCCATTTTTTACTGTATTTCACCCCGGGATGTGGCCACAGGAGCCTATTAAGGCTCAGGAGGTCGGGCTACATGTCCTTCTCCCCTGTTTGATTGTATTTGGTCCCAAGGAATGGAATCCTGGGGCCAATTAAGTGTCGGGGAGGGGGCTGCATGCCCCCTTCCCCTTAACATATATGTTTTGTAATATATTTGTTTGGGTAGGGGACCCCCATGGGCCCAAAGGCCAACCCTCACACTGTGCATGCCAAAGGCTGGGCACAGTGTCGGGTTGGCAGCCTGCTGGGTGTTTGGCCACAGAGTCTGGAAGCAGGCCAAGCCCTGGACCAAGCCCCCACTGCGCACCGTCAAAGGCTGTGCGCAGCATGGGGTTGCCAGCGTACGATGACTTGGAAGCAAAACCTGGCTGCAACACAGGCCCTGGGCTAACCCCATGCAGGAGCAAAGGCTGTGCGCAGTTTAGGGTTGGCTGTCTAAGGGGGGTTTGTTGCAGGGCCTGGCCACAGGCCAACCATGAACAGTGGAGGTTTGGCTTTATGTCTGGTAATGAAATATTATTTTACGTTAAAATAACTATAAATTCACTAAAAAAAACAAAGGTTAAAGTAACATTATAGTTAGGTGAATATGTCAGTGACAATATTAACGTTTTCAACAACAACAAAGAAATTCACCAGTTATAGTTACAGAGCTAACTATAACTTGCACACCCGACATGCACTGCTTATGACCTCACATATTACATCACTCATGACATGCTCTGTGAAATTATTTATGACATCATTGATGACATCATTGATAACATCACTGTTGACATCATCCAAGCTTCTTTTTACACATTCCTCTATAAACTAGTATGGCATTAGAGGCCTGAAAGAAAGTACAAAATAGCTCAGAATAATATATAGCATCATTAATGCCATCACAGATACAACTCCCTTAAGTGTAGCAAACATGCATTATATGCAACAGTGACCCTATACCATACACTTCACATGTACCCTAGTTCACATTAACAATCATCCACAGATATATAGGAAATTCTCATTGCACATGATATTGAATATGTATGCAACTCAAGCGAAGTTCCTCAAGATACTCAACGTCTGTTCCAAAATTAATGCCTTACAACAGACAACTTTTATCTGTATCAATCTCCTCACATTCACCAAAGCTACACTGAGAAATGAAGTTGATATGAGTGGAAAAGTGGGTACTGTAGACAGTGTTTACTCTGTGGAGATAATTTACTCTGTACTACACTGTTTGCAGACAGTGAAACTCCCATGAGAAATACACCACACAGTATAAAAAGTATCTACTTAGAACAGTCTACACTCTATGCAATACTTGTGAAAAAAGACACTATTCACTTAAACAATGTCTGAAGGTGCTAAAGATTATACTATCTACAGCCTTCATACTGTGGTGAAAACTTTACAGATAGCGAATCTTTTGAAGCAAAGGAAGAACGTGTACATAGAATAGCACCTGGCTCACACAGTGTTCTATTATGTAGAAATTGTCAAACTGAGACAATTCTGTCTAATAACTCAAGGCTGTTTACAATACTTAGTATCTACTACATAGAATCTTTGCCCTGTTGGAAACCTTTTGCAGAACTAAGAAACTTCTGTGGAGCATGCTGAACACAAGTCATCAACTGTCACTTGCACACAGAGTTATTCTTCAATACAAAGATTTACAACGTGTTCAGTACCTCTACACACCTATGATGCATTAGGAGCACGTGCGTTTTGTAAACACTTAAACACATTAGCTGGACTCAGGCTGTGCAAATTTAGGTAGAAAAGTAATATGGTAGCTACCCGGTAGCTGTAATCAGTGATGTCATTAATTATGTCATTTGAGATGTCATCTGCGATGCCATCGAATATGTCATTTGAGATGTCATCAGTGATGTCAACAGTGATGTCGTCAGTGATGTCACTGACCATGTCATGAGTGATGTAATATGTGAGATCATAAGCAATGCATGGCGGGGGCGCAAGTTATAGTTAACTCTGCTAACTACAGTAGGTGAATTTCTGTGTGTTTTTAAGTTCAAACATTAATGTTGTCACTGATATATTCACCTATCTGCCCCGTGCTTTGTTTTTTCCTATGGGACTGGGTTCAACCGAGTCCTAAGATGGCTGCCAACAGTTGAAGTGTTGGCAGCCAATCAAATTTCAGTAGCATTTCAGTAGGATGTTGGGCCCCCAGATATGTATATTATTTAAACTTAAATATCTCTGAAACTTCTGAACAGATTTACATCAAATCACAAAAAGCACACTTTCTGGACCAACATCTAGCTTTCTGCCAAATTTGATGTAATTCCGTTCAGTGGTTCGGAGTGTAGTCATGGTAGCAAAATGAAAAATCCCCTTAGATATAACATGGAGAAAATGCATTTTGGGACCCCCTTTTTTCTCGGCCTTCATTTGACGGATCACCCCTGAACTTTCAACACAGCAGCTGAACCAAAAAGGGGACGTTTTCTGAACATTTTGTGAAGATTCATCAAGCAGTGCCAAAGTTACTGGCAAAACAAAAAACGCTGCCCTATGAAAACTTTGGTCCTAACTATAACTACCTACTGCCGACAGCCAGTAGGTAATATATATATATATACATATATTACAGAGTGGCAATAGACACTTTGCAGTTATAGTTAGGATTCTGAGAAGTTGGAATTTCTCAGATTTTTGATTGGTAATACCTTTTGTTACCGTTGCTAACCGTTTGATGAAACTTTGCAGACCTATTCCTTTTACAACATTGTCTGGTGATGCAAAGTTTTATGTTGATTAGTTAAAGGTGCGCAGAGAAAATAGGGGGTCCCATAACATGTTTTCCACCAATGCAATTTCCATCTACTTTTTAGATAGATGTAGAGGCAAAATGGCTGAACAGATTTACGAGGCATTTGGCAGGAAAATAGATTATGGTGTGGAAAAGGTCCCTTTTGTAATTTTATCTCCATTTGTTCAGTTGTCTCTAGGTAATAACGGACAAAAGCATAGTGATATACCGGGCTGCGGTATACCACAGTACCTTCACGGTATACCGTAATACATGGTGATGACAAAAGACAATCAAGTTAATTAATCAAAACCCTTGCAAAATGAAAAGACAGCTAAATTGTTTAGACCACACTTTCTATTTGTTCTATGTTTTTACCTTAAATATAGCTCATCACTTGTTTGGTAATGCATAGGAAGAAATGAGAAAGTTTAGGGAACTGTAGAGTTAGGTAAAAGTATTTTTATTGAGTTATATACTTTTTTGAAAGGTTCACGATTTGCCGTGGTACTGTTTGAAAACTAGCTAGAAAATACTAAGGTACCTATTGAAATGTAAAAACTAAATTTATGTATGACAAAAGACACTGTACAACATGCCACTCCACTCCACAACATGCCACTCAACTCTACGGCATGCCAATCCACTCTATGACACTTTACTGCACTCTATGATAAACCAGTCCACTCTATGACACACCACTCCATTCTATGACACACCATTCCACTCTACGACATGCCACTCCAGGCCACTCCACTCTAAGATGCTCTATGACATGCCACTCTACTCTATGATGCACCACTCCACTCTACACCATTCTGCTCTATTCTATGCCCCTCCAATCTATGTCACTCTATTCTACTCTATGACACTCTGCACCAATCATTCCACTTCACTCTATGACAAACCACTCCACTCTGACACTTTACTCCACTTAACATTACACCACTCCACTGTATGACGCTTTACTTCACTCTACACCGCTCTATGCCACTCCACTATCTGATACTCCACTCGAGCCACGGCCCCTGCAGGTAAGAGTGGTGGGACGGTGTGGCCTGGTGAGGGGGATTTCGACAGATGATGACGAGGGAAAATTAAATAAATAATTAATTTCCCCTCGTCATCGTCCATCGAAATCCCCCCCACCAGGCCCCACCAAGCTTACCTGCACGGGCCGCGGCTGCTCCACTTTGATACTAAACTCTATTCCACTCTATGTCATTCCAGTCGACAACACTCTACTCTACTCCATGTCACCCTGCAACACTCTACTCTATGCCATTCTACAACACTCTACTCACCTATCTGAACTTTATGCAACTTCCTCTATCTCACTCCATGCTACTTTATTCCACTCTACTCCATGACACACTGCTCCACTTAACTCTACTCTGCTCCACTCTACGACACACCCCTACACTCTAGGCCTCTCCAATCTATGCCCCTCCCCTCTAGGGCACTCTGCGGCACGCCACTCTATGACACAGTACTTCAATCTACTCCCTCCCCTCTACGACACTCTACGCTACTCCACTCTATGCCACTCCACTCTACACCACTCCACTCTAAGACACGCTCTGACACACCACTCCACTCTATGCCACTCCACTCCACAACATTCTATTTCACTATGTGCCCCTCCACTCTAGGACACTCCACAACACGACACTCCACTCCACTATGATAAACATTATATGAGTATGTCAAATTTTTTAAGGAAAAAAAATTCAAATACAATGAAAAACCAAAGGTTTAAGACTAGTTATAGTTAGGGAAATGACATTTATAATTTCTATATAAAACCGACTTAAACTACACAAACCTTAGAAATTCTAAAGTTATAGTTATAGCTTTAGGTTACTATTATTGTTTGTTTTTTATAAAGCGTGAACATGACCATCATGGAATCAGAGCGCTGTACAGAGAGAGATGAGGGTTGCAGGCCAGAAAGAACACCTCTAATTTAAGATACGCAGTACATAGAATTCAACAAGCAAGGTATAACACAGTAGGGTACAATATCAAATAGGGTGAAATAAAAGTTTCGAAATAGTTCTTTTATGCAACATGTCTTTCTAGTAGTATGGCTTTGACTTCCTTCTTGAAAAGCTGGAGTGAGGTAATTGCTCTCGTTGAGGGTGTTAGGGAGTTCCAAATTTTTGAGGCAAATCCGACGAAAATGCGACCATGGGTTTTCCTTTTTTTAAATCTGGGTGGTTCAAGTATGACCTCCTGATAACTTGATCCTATTTGCTATGCATTTAGGACCAGAATTGTGAAGGTTTTTTTTGTTATGCATGCAACCTTCAGTTGGATCCTGGCTTTCACTGGGAGCCAGTTGAGAGCTCTTGGTGAGGAAGAGATGCGATTGTAGCAACATGTGCCTGATAGAAGTCTTGCTGCTGCATTTATTGTTGCTTTCATTGGGGCTAGGATGGCTTTAGGTAGACCTATGAGTATGGCATTTCCATAGTCTAGTCCAGAGAGCATTAGAGATTGAACTGCTGTTTTTAGGTCCCCTGGCGGTATGAAGGGTTTTAGTTATCTTAGAAGGTGCAGATGTATGTTAGCGCTTCTGGTAGCATCTTGTAGGTGAGCTTGCATGTTTATATTTGAGTCTAGTGTGATGCCTAGTGATTTTATGGGTTTGCATATGGTTGGCGTGCAGTTTAGCGATATGATGTTGAGAGACCGTGGTAGCAGCTGTTGGGATTTAAAAGGTTTGGGAGAAAAGAATAAATTCAGTTTTTAGCTGGTTTAGTTTTAGCTGGTTATGTGTGTCCCATCCAGTCCTGTGTTTTCCTCAGGGAGTCATCCAGTCTCTGGATATCCTCTTGAAAGGAGAGTTTGATGTAGAGCTGAGTGTCATCAGCATACATGTGGTATGAGATTGTTGAAGAATTTCAGTGAGTGGATCCATATATAGATTGAAGAGCTGTTGGTGAGATTGTAGATCCTTGTGGAATGCCCCTGTCGATGTCTGCTATGTCAGACAAGGTGGTGCCTATTTTGACTCTTTTTTGTCGGTTTTGCAAGAAGGAGTTGAACCAATTAAGGACAGCTCCTTATAGGCTCATTCTGAATTCAAGAGTTTCTCTGTGGCTTTTGTGGCTGACTGTGTCAAACACAGCTGATAGATCTAGAAGTATTAGGAGACAGGATTCTTTTTGGTCTAGTGAGGTTTGTATATTGTCTAGGATGTTTAGAATGGGGACCTCTGTGTTGTCTTGCAAACCTGAAATCTGACTGGTTTTTATCTAGTAGGTCGAAATTCTTGATGTGTTCACCTATCTGATCATGGGCTAATTTTTCTACAAATTTAGCCAGGAAGAGCAGATTGGATACTGTTCGGAAGTTGTTCAAGTCTTTCTTGTCAGATCCTTAGTAGGGGAGATACTTGAACCATCTTCAGGCATTCTGAGAGGGATCCTTGTTGGAGAGATCCATTTATGATTTTGGTCCATAAGGGAGCAATAGATTGGAGGATATCCTTCAGTAGGTCTTTAAAGAATGTGGAGAAAGCATTTTAGGTATCCATCAATTGTTTGCGATTGTGGGTTCTGCAGGTTTTCCTGTTATTTTATTAACTCAAAGAGTTTTCTGAGCCTGTTCTTGGCTCCATCTAGTTGAGATCTGCTCACTGTTGTTTTGACATTCAAGATATCCTTTTTGTATAAGATTTTTTGCAATCTCAACTGTCCGAGGTAGGTAGTGGTTGGGCCCTTTCTCCAAAGTCATTCCAACTGTCTTAGTCTTCTTCATTCATTGTTTTTGTATTGGCTGAACGACGGTACTGGAGGTTTTTTCTTCTGCCTTTTTAGACGTAATGGAGCAGCCTTTGGAACTATGTTGGTCATATTTCTGTTGTAGAGGTGCGTCAGCTCTTGAGCCGATGTTTGGTTTGTCGGAGGATCCAAGGCAATTTGGAATAGCCTCAACAATTCTGTTCTGTTTATGTTTTGGTAATCCTTCATCCATTTTTTTCTTTTTTCGTTTGAACCTTGATTTTTGTTTCTTGTGCCGAAATTTGAAAATAATTTGATGGTGATCTGACCAGCCTGTTAGGGTTATGTCTGGCATGTTAACTGACTCCGTTTAGCAATGATGAGGTTCAGTGAGGCACCTTTGTTGTGTGTTGCTCCATTGTATGCTTGAATCATGTTGAGGTCCCAGAGCAGGTTACTGAGTGCAGCCACTGTGGGGTCTTTGTCATTGTTCCAGTGAAGGTTGAAGTCTCCTAATAATATTTTATTAGAGGGTGAGTAGTCATTGATTGTGATCGTTTCCATAAGTTGCTCCAGAAAGACTGTGTTGTTACCTGGTGGATGGTATGCAGGAGTGTTTTCACTAGAAGTTTTTTTTCAAGCTTTATTTCAGCTCCCAAGAGTTTAAACGATGATGGATATTCTAACCAGAGAGAGTTTACGGTTAGACAACTTCTGTGAATCATGGCGAGACAACCCCCCTACTTCAATGTGCAGTCTAGAAGTAGGATGGAAAAGTCCAGTGGAATGAGAAGGTCCAGTATTGGTCCAGTATTGCTGCTCTCTCTCTCCGTCTCATGGGCCGGACTGGCTGTAGCTGTAATCAGGCATTTGCCCAGGAGGCTGGATGGGTGGGAGACAGTTTTGCAGTGGTGGGGGGCATATTTTGTTACTGGGGAC